>JACN01099005.1:0-21694 GCA_000787155.1 Scartelaos histophorus | reverse complement strand
AATATTAAGATATTATTCCCACATACCCCACCCCACCTCTTTGTGTCTTATTGTAAATATTGTTTTTAAATTAAAATATACACACAATAAAAAATATTGTACCATGCCTATATAGGAGTTATTTCTTATCCCTGTTGTAGCATAAATTCATCAGTGACAAGCCAAAATAAGCATAAGCCAGTGTACATAAAGTGTATGGTGTGTTTTGTCGCCTGCAGTGGGCCTGGAAGAGCATGTGCTGTTTGCTATCAGGACGCCACAGCTGTGCAGCCATGTGCCACGAGCATGCTAGCACCATGACATCATGCTAATGCAACTGTCAGCGTGTTCATTAAAATACAAGAGCACACGGGACAGGCCGACACAGGCGCTTCCTGTTCAGGTAAAAGAAACACCTTCCCAAGATGTCCGCCACGGTGACACGCTGCCCGGAGCAAACACATTTACGATCATGACAGCAGCCTTATCTTCAATACGGCAAACAAAAACACTGGCGGCCACGCAAGGACAAATTTGGACAACTAGAAATCAATTGTTGCATGTGTTATCTTTGGACATAATTGGTATGATATGGAAATTGTGTTGTGTTGTGGTTTCTAAACTAAATATTGACCCTAAAATGTCTTGTAATGTGTGATCAGGCCCTAAAATGTAATTTAAAATTATAACCAAATAAATCTTAACCTAGTGACTTTCAGATCTCTTGACTTAAAGGTGCACTGTGTAACTTTTCTAGTGGTGTTTTAAACATTTGCATCTCCATGGAGACCAAAACAGATGGAGTTACAGGTCAGATCTGTGGAGTAGCGACCCAGCTCACACTCACATGTTTTCCTAAGTATTATGGGCTATAAAAATTGAATAAATGTAAGGTAGAGCTGTTTAATGTCGTACTGTGGAACATTCCAGGCAGAGCAATGAAAAGTTACATAGTGCACCTTTAACTAAAAGTACATATTCCTGCCCTCACCGATAACACAAAAAAGTGGGTATTGTTTTCCGAGAACTGCATTTTTGTCACACAATGTCCCCACTTTCTTGAATTTCTGCGTAGACGTTATGAAACCAGCTAGTTATTTTATTTGACTGCTTTGAATGGCAAGAAAGATAAACTTTTTTTTTTGCTTTACTTTGAGGCAGAATCCAAACTGAACTTACCACAGTATTAAACACACAGATTTTTTTGGGTACTACAATGACTAGAGTGCCATCGCTGCCAGTAGATGTTGTACAGAAGTGCCTTGGTTTTGTTCACTTTTGGACACTGTAACTTGTACTGGTGTTAATTACATCCTTATCAACAGGAAGGACTAATTAGCACATCCACAATATGTGATTTGTCATTTAAATACAGTATAAAAACACCATTCTGGGTCCCTCCTGAATACTATTACTGCTGACAATTAGCACTACATGGTTTTGGTGTTATGGCTACTTTCTTTCTCAAACTTAGCTGTGAGACATGGAAGATACTTTGAAAACATTTCTGAACAATCAAGGAAAGGGAAAAATCAGCAAGCGAGGTTTGATTTGGATGATGGGTCTCTTCAAAGTATTTTACTACCTCAGAATCAACAATCAACAAAACTGATATTGTGGAAGAAATGTGAAAGTCCCACTGAGTAACTTTTTAGCTAAAAAAAAAGCTGAAATAAAACGAGAAGGGTTTTTTTTCAGTCTCCGGGGAATTGTTGTTTTTTTGGCAATAAAATCAAACAGTATGGCAAAAGAATGTATCCTATGTGTATGTCCTATGGTTTTAACTTCTCAATTTTCTGTTTCCGTGAAATCATGAACCTGATGTACCACCTTCAAAAAGTTATGCAGTGTTGCTTTAATCTTTTTATATCAGTGGTTTTAGGATTTTACTTTTGAACCCACAAGAGTATAATTTTTGTTTTTTTGTAAGTTTGCAATATTTGGTTTGTGTGTAAGTATGAAGACATAAATATTCAATTACAGAATGATAATCCTGCCCAATGTGAAATTTACAGTGTCATTAAAGTACATGAAAGTTTTCCTTCATCTATATTAGCTTCCATATTTCTGCCACTGATACACTTGAGGACATTATTAGTTAATTTGGAGATAGAGGCTCAGAGCAGCCAGCAGGACTCCACTCTTGCTCTCACCCTGCAGCCTCCAGTGGCATTACCAAGTCTGTAATCTAATCACTGGCCAGTGTTGTAATGTGGTCCATAGCCCGCCCCGGGAAACTCCTGGGCATACAAGCGATTAATTAACTTAATTGGCTGGTTAACTTAATTGATTACCTTGTTATTTTGCTTGCCTCGATATAGCTCTGCTCATTGTGCAATGAGATAATATAGACATAATGTGTGTATTAGGCCATAGGCAATATCCAGGTATCTCCTTCCACTCTCTCTCAGCTCTCTCTGAAAGTGTCCTCTGCTCTGAGTGAGTAATTGTTGTCAAATTATCATCCCATTATCACAAGCATAATTAGCTTTATTTATTAGCCATTAGTTGAATACGTTCCATCTAGCACCAAAAGGATAAGCAGGGCATGAGTGTGTCTGAGTGCCACTGCAATGTCACGCAGATAAAGGCAGCAGAGGGGAATAAATTATGACACTCATCATCCAATCAGCCGCTCCCTTTGTCTGCAGAATGTAAGTGTGGCCCAGACACGTCTTATCTTAAACTCAAGTGTTGCTGTTTTAGAGCATAAGCAGGAGTCTAAGTACACACTCACACACATTATATGGTTGGGAGAGACTCAAATGCTGCCTGGCATATACAAAAAGTCAAATAAAAAAACAATAATCTCCAGATGCTGAGCCACTTCATAACTGTGCACATTACTCATTCACTCAGCACACTTGGTGAGTGCTGTGGGAGAGTGATTTCTGTAGCCACAGCTGCCCTGGGCTCCACTTTGGAAACAAGGCTCCTGATCTGCAGTATCGGCCCTTCTGGCCATCACCAGTGTCAACAAGTGGGTGAGATGCCTAAGGGCACAATGGCTGTAGTGGTCTGAGCTGGGATCAAACCATTAAACTTTGGGCTGGTAGATGAAATAAGAGAGTTTGATAACTATTGTCATCTCCTAATGATGGTATAATGATATCAGCAGCTACTGAGTTTGAAAAACAAAGCATTTATAATATACTTTTGTAGCCTATGGAAGACATGTCATGAAAAAATGTTCTTTTGAGGACAGCCAGTCTCACAGTGTGCTCCCTGTTAAAGTAAAGCCAAGAGCGTTTCATGGCTCAGTGGGCTCACCTCAGATCTAGTCTGGGAACACTGTCATCAACACTGCTCCTTATTGTGTCTCTTGTCTTGTCTTGATATCCCCTTTTAACGTGTTCACTGGAGTTTTTTTGTTTTTGTTTTTTTTTAAATACCATGATGGTCATAGTTATTACATCAAGAAGAACAGATTTGTACAAATTGATAGACTCAAGTCGCCCACATATCCCCACCTATGGTCAGTTTGCACTCGGAACAGTGGGCATGAGCACAATGGCACCAGCATAGTCATGGATCCAATTGTGAGCCCCTGCCTCCCAGACTGTCCTTTCATTCTGTTTTCCCCAACAAACTTTCCCTCACGTTTGCTATGGAAATGTTAACTGTATATTGTACAGTAGTACATTACAGCAGTTAGATTGCACACGGCTTTGTGGCTCACACAGATCCAAGTACAAGATATAGCAGTATATATTCCTCCCTCTCCTCTCTGCTCTCTCACTGGTGAGTTCTCCAGTCCTGTTTGCCGAGTGTGTGAGCGATGACTTCTGCCACCATCCTCAGTGCATCACCAATATCCCTGGTCTCCAACAGCCTCCAACAGCTCTGACCATGTTAGAAACCCAGAGAGTGAGGTCCTCCCTCAAAATTAGAGGACACCTGTAACATGCCCCACTTTTCTGTTTTTAAAATTTTTCGGGTGGATGTTAGATGAACTGAGACTATAAAGTTATCTTATGATATTGACAAAATCGAAAAGTAACTACAGAGATGTCAGAGAAGTTTAAGTACTCAAGCGCTTGAGTACATAAATAAAATCTTACTAGTTAGTGCTAGTTAGTACTTCAAAATACAGTACAAATTAGTGCAATTCATTCTTATAAATAATATTTGATAGTTTAAAGCTGGCTGATTTGAGCCATGTGAGTGGCTTTGGGATGAGAACTGATTGACTGTCCAAGGGTGGTCCATCCTGCTTCACCTTCTGCCTGAATTACAATTACATGGCGTTATACTCAAATACAAGTCCATGCAGCCACACAACAAATACTCCAAAAAGTACAACTACAGCAGTTGCTCAATTACAGTAACTTGACTATTTGTCACTATCCGCCTCTGATTAGAATGAGCACAGGTATATTGGGTGACAAATATCAGCTTTTTACATTTCAGGTGTGAAGCAGAATACACACACCACCTACAGACACAGACACACCTTGGTTTTCTCTTTTTTAAAACCCATTACCATGCTTTATCATGCTCCATGGCCCCATTAAATGAGCTCATTAAATAGCTTTGGGATTACAAATCAAAGTAATTGCCAATTAGGATTTACCTAATTGTGTAAAGCTTCTTAGATCAGATGCTTTCTCTGTGAGTTTGTGAGGTCAAAGCTTGTGTTGTTTACCAGCTCAGCTCCGGATGATTGATGCAGACAGCCAGAACCAGACCACATCACAGTCTGATCAATCTCCAGTGGAAATGTCTGGACAAACTTTACTGAAAGAAGTCACAGGACAATACAGTAAAGTTTATTTGTGGTACATTATACTTGTTTAGATTTATCTTGTAAGTTCAGCCTGGTTACTATTACTATTACTATTACTATTACTATTACTATTACTATTACTATTACTATTACTACTAATGTTACTATTTGCCTACAGTGTTCAGAGTACCAACCAATATTTCATCTATTTATTATTCCATTAAAGCTGTTTTGATTAATATTTGGCTTAGAGGGGTCACCTGCTCTTCTCTTATATATAGTGCCCCTTTAATAACTAAACCAAGATACGCACATAATAAAAAAGTACATTCACATACAAATATAGACTTAAAAGGTCAAAATGAAATCTGTAAACAGCCATTCGACATCTTAAAAGTGCATCTCCTATGTTCTACGTCCTATGTCGATAAAAGTAAACTAGTGGCAGGCAAACATATACTCTTAAATAGTGGGAAGTGTAAGGTACTGTCCCTGTTCTAGATTTAGCTCATAAGCAGCTGTGAAGCCATACAAGCTCAAATATTCTGGCAAGAAGTACAATGGTTTTGTCCTAGATGCATTAGAGAAGTTGTGCTAAAATCCTTATGCATAATAATGTTACTATAGTTGTATGTAGACGCCACATTGGTGCTGTAAAACCAAAAAACTGCGAGCGTGAGGTTTTCTTGCTAAGGGCACAGCTCAAGTTATTTGTATATTGCCTCTGGGCTAAACTGATTTCATCATGGTTATGAACAGGGTCAGTCTGGGTTAAAATAGTTTCTAAATGTTTGTCTGCTGTGACACATAACTGCACCTGCCTCAGTGACTTCATGTCTAACTGTGATGCCAGGAAACAAATTAATATGTTTAGACTTTTTATCCTATTACTATTACTTCTATTGCTAATATTACTACTAATATTACAAATTTGGCTTCATGGATGGACTGGTGTCACTTTTCTCGTTGGGTTTGTAAGATAATAAATTGAGATAATATTGCTTTCTCCAAGAAAGTTCCATAGTATGACATTTAAACATATTAAGTTTTTATTCTTATGATTTTTCTGGCTCAAAAATGGTTACTGTGGACAGGATCACCTCTTTCTGATCAGTAACTTGGCATTATCACCTGCTTATCTCCATGCTTGACGGTTAAAGGTCCTATCTTACACAAAATTGACTCTTGTGAGCTTTAATTCATGTTACAATGCTGTTACCTCCTGAAAAACATACCCAGAGTTGTGTTTTGTCTCTTTTACACATGTAAAAAGCCTTAATTATTAGTCTGTCTACATCTCCAAAACTCCAAATGCTCTGATCCAGCTTGTGATGTCATGAAGTGATAGTTTTCAACTAAACAGCTACTTTTAGCCTTTTCTTAAGTAGAGACAGACAATTCCAGGATTTAAATCATCCAAATTGAAGGTGTATAGAGTTTAAAAACACAGTGGAGCACTTCTGTATTACCTGTATTTTTTAATGTAAGTTTATATAATGTATGTTTTTGATCAGTAGTCTCATATATTTGATACGTGTTCTACCTCTGATAATTACGTTGTCCATAATCACATTAAGAAGAAACGTGAACATTGTAATCGTGCTGGTCAGTTACAAAGCAGCTGATGTTAATTTTGTTCTAAAAGTACTCAGTGTAGTCCTTTGAAAACAGCAGCGTCAGGCCCTTGCTCTTGGGTGCCCTCCAACTCCAAGCTTTACCATGGCAGTGGTAATAGAGCCATAAAGGGACTGGGTGTGATGACAGAGTAATAACACCAGATTTAAACTGTGTCAGAGCAGCCCCATAATGACTAATACAAATGCATGTCTGGGAGCCTGTAGATTAGGGGTCAATAATCAGCCCTATTGTTTATCACCATCATAATGTGAAAACAACAGGGGATATTTATAACATTGATCACTGTGTCCACCCTGGATATATCTGTGTAAAAAGAGCTAAGACAAAAGTAAAGCCTACACAAGTAAATGTCTAAATGGTAAATTAATTTGCTAATAAATCCCAGAATAAATAAAAAAGTTCAGATCTGCAAGTAATGGTGTCAAATTAGAAGTGATAATTTTGGGTTTGTTCAAGAAACTACTTATTTTTACCTATTTTTACGTGGATAATGCTTAATTTTATGTAAAAGATAATAAGACTTAAATTACAGTATATTTGTGGTTGAAATAGTTTTTTCAACTGATCCTACCCAAACATGCATACAGTAAACTAATAGTGATGACATTTTTTGTGTGTAATCCATACTGATATTATATCCTGAAAAACAGGCCTAAATAAAATGATTTCATCTACAGAGTCAGAACACCCCAAGTGGTTTTGTAGTTGGACAATGCTGTCATCTAGTGGTAAGGTTTGATTTGTTGGACAAAAGGTGGACTGCACCCAATATGTAGTTCAAAGCATTTGCACTACTGTTTAATCAAGCAGATAATGAGCAATAAAATTCAAGGCAGTCCATTATTATTGTGTGAACTCATAAGCAAAGGGAATTCTGAGCAAATATTTATGCCAAGTAAACTAATCAATGCCCATTAAAAAGGTCAAGGGCAGATGATGATGGATATAGGCTATGTGTATCAATAAAATGTGACCACAGAAATGAATTACAAATGCACCAACACACCCACTCATGCAAGCAGACAGCAGACAGTTAATGGTAAGGAATCATTCATTGATCGCGTTTAATCTGTCATAATTAATTCCATAGGAACAAGATGTGAAGTGCAAGCCCCAGTTACACACATGAATTATTCAGCATGACGAATAGGTGGACCCGAGATAAATGAACACAGGAGACCGGTACCAGCAGCCTTCAGTCCGTATAGCTAATTACAGTCTTTTCTTGGAAACTGTCAAAGGTTAATTTACAATAATTGCTATATAGATATACTACAGAACTGTAATTGTGGGCTGAGGTTAACAGAACAGTTAAAAAGGAGTCACTTATTAAACTTGGAAAATGTAATTTAAGAGACGACAGTTTGTGAGCTCTTAACTTTAAGGAAAAGCTTCTTAATTCTTACCAGCGTGGGTGACACTGCTACTAATGCAGTCTCACTGCAACTATTATTTTAAGCACATAAAGGGCATCTCACAGTGCATGGCATTTCAGTAACAGCACAGAATTCTAAATCATCTAATATGTAGCACATTAACCCTATAAAGTTAAGTTTTAAAGTTATTATGGCTTATTTGGCATTGGTAAATATGTATGATGTAAAATATTGACTTGGAGACACAGAAGTTATGTCTGTTTTTTTATTCTTTGAGGAATCATTTATAGCTCATTACAGATAAATGATGTCATTACACGTTTAGTTCTGGTCTGATAAGAGAGTACTGGGATTAAAACTAGCTGTACTATAGTACAAGGCCTGTCATGATTCAGACAATAGCATGTTACACTCCTAAATATTAGGAACACATCTTTGCATTTGAGCATTGAATTGAACATGAACCGAATGAAAAATAACAAAAAGAAATGAGTCATATGTCTGATTATCTAAAACAATGCACACTCAGCTCAATAGTGAAAAGCAGCGGTCAATGAATGTTCAGTTGAAAAAAAAAACATTTAAAATCTTGCTTCATAGAGCTCAAACTCATGTTGTGTGTAGTGGTTTAGAAGAAGGTTTCTCTGCACAGTGGACATGTAGACTTGTTACTTGATGTGAACCATTTGTACTGTGGGCAGAGGAAAAGCAGTTCAACATTAGCTCTTTTGCGCCATAGTAACAGTATGTGTCATATTGAGAACTTTACTATTTTTCTCACCAGACAGGCTGAGTGGAACTTCTTTTTGCAGGTGCGGCAGGCCTTTTTGGGCAGAGAGTAGTTGGAGCCATGGATGACAGAGAAGCAGATCATGCAGTCCTCTATTCCCTCAAATCGCTTGTCCACGTTATTCTTCCACAGCGCCAGCCCCTCCATTATACTGCCATTCTGAAAGACACGCATTTACACTTGACTAAACTGCGGCACTCTGGCTTTTCCATTTCGATCCCTGAAGCAAAGTCTGTTCTCTTCTCAAAAGTCAAATCTGTTGTTTCAACCCTTTGGTCTGCAGCCATAGAGCTGGCTCAATAATATAGATTTACCATGGACAGATGACTTCCCTCAGCGCTTCAGCCTACAAGTTTAATATTGTGCATAAACAGTGCGATGTTATTGTTGTTTACCTGGTGTGTAAGGTAAGTGCTGAGTTGCAACATCCAGTTCCTCCACTGCTGCACAGATACGCCCACACGCTTCCCACTCTCCACAGTGATAGAGCCCAGAGGGTAGTTCTGTGAGAGCTGAATCACCAGCTCAATGCAGATATCATCCACCGAATAGGTAGCAATCACCTCCCGTGCAGCAGAGCGAGCTTTAACCTGCAGCCATCAAACTATAAAAAAACTGTCCAACCATTCATCTGAGTTTTAAACATTCAGACTAACTACAAGAAATCCCTGAAGGATTGCCATTAACACGTGGTCTTGTAGTGACACCTAGTGGAAAAACTGCACCACACATTTCTACAGCATTGCAACCAGACCAAGACATGCCTTTTAAACCACCAGTAAATTTGTGCCTTGCAGCGTTTGTGATAATGAGCAGTGAAATTGGATACTCACAGTCATGTTGTCAAACAGCTGAGTGCTGGAGTGCACAGAGGAGATCTCTTGGGCTGACAGAACTGGACTGACATATTTAATGGTGAACTTTTCCACTGCTGCACTCACTCTCTTCTCCTGACTGTTCCACCACAGCCGCACCATAGCAGGTAAGTCCTGTAAAGTGCTGTAGTACACACTGCAGGCCAGATGGGGGAGCTCCCACTCAGCACTGTGGCTTTCTGCCAAAAAAAAATTCCACAGTGTAGTAATGTGTTTACACTTCACATTAACTAGCACAAACTGTACTCACTGTCCACAGCCAGAGAGAGACTCTCTGTGAAGAAGGTTCTGGTCTCTTTTGTCTCGCCCCATGACCCCCCCGGGCAGACAGGGCTCTCAGGCATCAGTTTGAAAAGGTGTCGAAGAAGTTTATTCAGTGAGGAGCTTTGTTTCAGAAACTGGGCATAGTGTGCTCGCAACTATGAAGATACGACATAGGAGAGTTTGACTTTCTCCACTTCTTACCATCACAGTTAGTACATTTCAGTCAGCTACTTACATGGGAAGGTGCAGATCTGAAGAAAGTCAGAAGCAGTTTCCAGGCCAGCAAGTATCCAAGGATACATGAGTACTCCACACTCAGAGGCTGAACCACAGCAAACTCCCCCACCTCAACTCCTGTCAGGATGTTTTCACACAAGTCCTCACAAGCTGAAAGGATGGCCATCAGTGATGCTGGAGGAGATCTAAATGTAAAACATAGGCTGTTTTAACTGTTTTAAACTGTTTGGGGAAAACAATCATGTATGTTTTTGTTGTACTTACAGACAAGGCTCATCTTTGCCATCATCGGCTTTACCGTTGTCTCCTTCCCCATCACATTCAGGTAGCTTTGGCATAACCCTGCAGTGACAGCACATTTTGACCTCTGCTCAAACACAAATCTTAAGGTTTTTGCATTAGACAAACAAAACGCACTTCTCCAACAAGTAGTAGACCGTGATCTGCAATGGCCTGGCTTTGAACAGCAGCAGAGGACAGAGAGTGTTGAGAAGCGTCTGGAGGTTTTCAGGCAGATTTGTCTTTTGGTCAGCGATGAATCGAGGCTGGAGAGAATTATCAGTGAGTTGTTTTAGGGGCACAAACATCAGAGCCACCCCAATGGACTGAAAAACGTGCAATGGAAATATGGGGTTCTCAGGCTCAGGGAAAGCATCTGCAACAAGAAAGCAATAAAGTCAGTGGCATTGGAGAGATGTATAAATTGTAAAAATAAAATCATTCCTATGTATTACAGTTAGCCTTAGCAAGTTTAGCAACTGTGCTAAAATGGCAAATTATGTATTTATTTGCAAATACATTGTCACTGCATCATTTGCCTTACCATCTATAGATAGAGAGGCCTGGATACTGAGCTTTTAACTAGGATGCAGCCATTGACAATATACAAACAAAACTGAATCCTATGCAATCAACAAGCTTAACAGGTAAGAAAAAGACTTGCGCACCTGTGATTTTGGTGGGCAGAGGCAGCAGCAGACTGTATAATCCATCGACAAAGAAGTCTGTCCATTCATTTGTGAGCTCCTTTGGCAGCTCCTTCTTGATGTCCAGTGGAGGTGAAGAAAAGAACTGGTTCAGTCTCAATATGAGCGCAGCATTCTCACACACAAACAGCTGCACCCAAGGGTTCCACAGATGAGTCACATTTTCACTGGTCGCCTGGGAGCAAGAACATTGTTAAAGTCATCTATGGTTAAGTTCTGTAGATGGCATAAAATAATGAATCTCACCTCTAACCAGGCTAGCATCGAGCAGAGAATGAAATCCCACTGGCTGCCTTTGAGAACAGATGGAAAGTGCATGACTACCCACGAAAGGAAACGCATCATCTCTACTGTCAAGTTCAATTCTTTTGATGAAACTTTGGAAAATTCACTAGGAAGAGATTTGAAAGTTACTTTGAGTTAACTTTTTAGTAAGACTGAACTCGTCTCACATAAGATACAATTTCAACATTTTACCTGTGAAAGAGGAACCAATCTTCCTTAGAGTTTCTCCATTGCATTAAAATGTCCAGGACTTGGAGCACAATCTCATCATCTACTGGAGTCTGTGCTTTAAGACAGCACAGCAGCACTGCCATACACCCAGACACATCTGCAACTGTTTCATTCATATATTATTGTTTGTTTTTAAAAAGGTTCATATTTGTGTTTATTGGCCTTTTACTCACTCCTGTTTTCCTGCCAACTGATGATTCCAGCAGTAGCAAGAGCGACAAGAGTGTCTCTGTCTTCTAAAGTCATATACTGGCAAATTACTTGCAGAGTGCTCAATTTAGCATCAGATAGAGGGAATAAACTATTAAAAACACAATTGTAAAAGCGAGATGAGACAATAAGCAAGGCAAAACATATTACTACATTTGCTACAATAATTTGCTTACCATTCTGCAGTGTTGTAAAGCTTCTTCAGGATTGCACTTTGTTTTCTAACAATATTTTCATTTAGGATGTAATTTTCTAAAGCCAAAGACCACAGTCCTCCTTCTTCTATTGACCTACAAATCAAATATTGCAAAGTCAGAAATAATCATTAAATAATACCTTTACAATGGAAATGGGTCATCACATTTAAATACTAGGTGTATCCTACCTGGAGTAGAGTGTTGCTACCATCTCTTTTACAGAGATCACATTATTAAATCCTTCTGACAACCCATAGTCCACCAGTAAATTGTGATAGGACGTCACTATAGCGGGACTGTACTCAACCTCTTTACACCACTGAAGAGCATAAAGCAGTTCTGCAGCTATAAAAAGAAACCATATCAACAGGCATAATTAAATATATGTTTTATGGGTTTTGCTGTTGAATATTTAATTCAAACCACACTACCTGCAAGCTGAAGAGTTGGAAAAGATACATTTTCGTTTCCACCAGGGTTAAAATATGTTGCCACTTTTCCTAACAAAGCACAGACACAAAGGTGGGCTGGTAGTCTGGTCAAAGCTCTGGACTTCCACATGTCCACAGAGGGCTTCTCACAAACAGCACGCAGATGACCGGAGAGTAATGGCAACTTAACCCACTGTAAGACAATGGAAAATGCTGAAATTAGATGAGAACGACAGAATTCATCTTGTATTTGTGCAGGCATTATAGGCACATTTTTGCACAGTAAAAGCTCGGTTACCTGGGGAGGCAAGGCTTGTCGTATCCTTGTCCATTCATTCTCACTGGGAGACAGCAGACTGAAGATTTTGATAAGGAGAGCAGTGTCTTGGTTGGAGTCTGCAATCACTGTCTCTACCAGGCCTTGCATAGCCACAATTAGAACCTGAAGACTGAACAAATTAGACTGTCAATCAGGTTTTTTGACCATTTATGTACAAGTAGATCCATGTAACTGAAATATCTTCAAACCTTTTATTGTCCAATTTGACTGTGAATAATTGGTTCTTCACCCAAAGTACAGCACTTTGCAAGAAACCATTTTCCCTCATCTCATGTTTAGAAAACTGGACGAATGATTGAAGACCAGCAACACACACTTTTTTGAGTTTAACTACAAGAGAGTCTTTCAAAGAAAAACATTCGCAATTAGTCCTCTGAAATACTTTATAATGTAAAATGTGCAAGTGGTTGTTAAAACAAAACCCACCAGGAAGATGCGTATGGGTTTGATCTTGAGCTGTTAGCTTGAAGACTGTGAAAAGTAGTTCTTCAGCTGATTCAAGCAGGAGACAGTCTTGTACAGAGGAGAAAAATGTCAAGGCCACATCACAAACAAATGAAATAAGTGGCTCCATGTTGCCAGCATCGGAGAGACTCTTGGTTTCAGACAGCGTGTTGTGCAGCCTCTCAAGAATCTTTTCCATGTACACCTCTCCAATCAAAGGAACTGGGGATGAAATGACAAGTGTGTTATTCATAATTAAGTAAAACCAAAAATGTAAAATGTGTCTAAGTTACCATTGTTGTGATGCTGTGATAACACCAGGCTGATGAGTGTCCAACTGTGGCTGCTGGGTGAAGTGTTTGTTGGTGTGGGTTGGACTTTGCAGAGTTCCTCAGTCAACCCCAAAAGAGTCTCACCCAGCACTGAGCCTTTGAGCCATTCATGACAGTCTTTAAGAGTTTCTGAATCTACACAAGCCTGTACAGTACAGAAGAGACCTTCTAAATGAAGAATTCAGTATAAATAAGAGATTTCAAAGTACACCAAAGTGAGAGACAGAGTGAGTGTGTGAGTGAGAAATTCTTAATGGACTGGCCTTGAGACATGGGACTGTTTTAAGTGATAATGACTGAACTTGGACTTGACTGCAACCCTGGATTACAAACCATAGAACTTACCCTTTGTATAAATTGTAGAGTAATAACCCACGGTAAATTCATCTAAGAACACATAAAAAAAAACCACGAAATATATTAAAAACAAACAAAAAAAAAACCCAACACATTATAAACACACGAAGCAGAGGAGAAAGATCATTACATTGGTGATATGGTTGAGGATGCGGGTGGTCTCCTGCTGACTGCAGCACTTGAGTGAACTGAAAACCATCTCCACAAGATGCTCAGTGTCTGCCCGACCCTCCTCTGACAGCCACACCACCACCCGCTCTAACAGGAAATGCATAGCTGGATTCTTTATGTTCATCAAGTGCTTAGCCTCATTATCTTGGACTTCTCCCTTTTCTAATTCAATCAATGTCTGGAAAACATTCATACAAGTATTAAAAAGTATGCTTTAAGTGGCATTATTTCCAAAATAACTGAACAATATGTAGCAGCACAGTATAAAGCTTCAGTGCTGTCTGTCAACAAAGTGACAACTCACAGTAAAGACTTTAGGTGTGTGGAAAGACCGCAGAAGCCGTGATAGAAAAACAAGATGTCTCTCAGAGTGTTTTTCATTGACATGTACCAGGCACAGTTGAGCAAGCTGGCACACTACATCCTCAAAATACTGTGTCTGCAGGGGTTCACACGAGCCGTCTCTGCTTTGTGCAGGCCCTGTCTTCACATATCCCTCACAACCATCTCCCTCAACAGTTTCTTCTTCATCTACTGAACTGGAGAAACAAATCTTGACAGAATTCTTCTTCTGCGTCTTCTTTCTGCTCACTTTTTCAGGGTACCGCATTACCTTTAGAGGGAAAACAATTTATTTTCACTTTTGCAGGAAGTGGAGTTGCATCATCAGCTCCAAGTTTGCATAAGCTGATAGCTGTACTTACTTGCAACAAAGTGGCCATTCCTTCAAAGGCCACTGGGTCAGTTTCCTCACTGTCAACATAACGCACAAAGAGCAAGGCCAGTCCCTCCCAAAAGTCAGTCACAAGTTCTTTAAAGACGTCACTGTTGTCGTGAGACTCAACAATGCTGTGCAGCCCTGCTCGCTTTTCCCAGGAGACAAGCATTTCAGTGACTAAAAGGAAAAGAGGGCCCTTCTGAAGAAGTGGACTTGCAAGAGCAGTTTCCAGCAATGGCAGAAGCTGCAAGAGGAGTAACAGATGTTACATTCAGGAAGTCGTTTTATTACTTGTTTTTATTGTGAAAAAGCACAGATAACTAACTAGGCTGACCTGTTGTGATACAAGCATGGTCACGAGATTTTTCTGGTGCTCATTTTCTTGTGCATTCTGTAAAATGCAGTACCTCAAACATTCCACAGAAGAGGTTACAATTACTGCACTTTCTGAGGAACTTGATGCAGCACGCTCACTGAAAAGACTGAAACAGTAGTTATTGGAATGATTCATCTGTTCTATTTCCCATAAGAATTATGATTTGAGGAAAATGCATATTTAACATCTATACCCATTGAGGAGGGATGTGAAAAAGTTGGTTAAAAAGTCAATTTGTGGATCAGTAATGTCTTCAGGGAGTTTACTGAGAAGTGGCATCAAATTTGGATGAAGTGCTTTAGCCAAGCCTTTGCCACCATCTTTTAACAGAGTCCACAATTTAGGCAAGAATCCCTTCTTTGCATTTACATGTGTCCAGCAGCCCTGGCACCGAACAGAAAACACAACAAATGTAACCCTATACACAGCACTATAACATTCATGCAATCTAGAATGCTCTTACAGAAACGGTGGACACCACATGGAGAACTGCCTCCCACACAGGAGCGAGCACTAAAGGATCAGCATCATCAATGTTCAAGAGAACGGCAGGACAAAGTCGAGCAGCTTCAGCCTGGGCCAGGGCAGGGGTCAAATCACACAGGGCACAAACCAGCTCAAAAAAGGCTCCTCGCACCTGTTTGTAATAACAGTCAACATACTTTCAAAGTAATAAATCTGTTTATACACTTTTGTTTCATATGAATTACCTGGGGTGTTTTGTGTTTGCTATACTTCCAGAATTTCCCAGAACTAATTAAATCTGCTAGTTTAGTTTCTAAAGTTGTCCTGTCAGTTTCAGGTAATAGAGACAGGAGTCTTTTCACACCAAGAAGAGAACTGGTCAGCATGCGCACATATTTAGCTTCTCTTTCTTCCTCAGTCACTGTTCTGAAAAGTAGAGGTAATTTATTATTATCACCTTAAAATCTAGTGATCAAACCAGAAATGAGTCCAGGGGTTGCTTACTGTGGGTCACTTAAAGTGTTTGCGGTCTCCTTTAACAGAATGTCTTGAAGCACCTAAAATAGTAAAAGAAACAGTTTAGGGATTTACCTTTTTTCACTCCAGTGACATTATCATCTCATATTCTTACATTGAGAATCTCTTCCTTGCAAAAGCTTAGGGCCTCCGGTTGTTTTGTAGACGAGAAAGCGGCCTGGAAAGCCCGCCAAGCTGCTGATGCTGCAGGTGTGTATGTGTCACATTGAGACAAAATCCAGTGTCCCATCAAACTTTTCAAAAAAGGAGCCAAGTTGCGTCGTACTTTCAACACCAGTTGCTCAAAAGCAATTTGGGTTGCTTCTCTTATTCGCCGATCATGATCCTGACAAAATGTGAGTAAAAGTTTGTGGGTTGTGGGTTTTTTCACACTTTACGTTATGGAGGTATGAGTGAGATGTTGTGTATCTTACCACTGATATTTTGCAGTAAATTCTTGGCCAATATGGCAAAACCCCTTTGACATCTTCAGCGTCACGTTCCTGACACATGGCCCCGAAGTCTTGCACCGCCTTAGACAAGATTCCCACCATTTAAGTTCGTCAGTGACTTGATCAAAATGAACATGCTCTAACAGTGTACTTTATGAAACATGCATAATTTTCACACCTTTAATCTTGTGACACTGTCTCTTTTGGACATTTTTCGAAGCACCAGGCGAAAATCAGCATCCACTAGATTGTCAATCTCCTCAGCACCGTGGACAGCTGGGACATAACTGAGCTCAGAAGTGACCGTGGTGTCAAAGCCCACAAACCCGGGAATGACGCCACCTTCACGGGCAAGGACTTCGGCAGCACGACCACTGCTGGACGGCTGATGGAAAATGAAAATGTGCTGATAAACCTCTGCATATTTGGAAATAAGTGCTGCATTTGTAGTTATTGAACAGCTATGTAGATTCCACATGCAACCACGCTTTAGTAGCAGCGCATGTTAGCGTCAGAGAGTGCCAAGTATTCTATTTTTACTACAATAAACTATATCAGTTGCACTTACCCGAACATTTCCTTTAGTTCGCTGTTTATTCTTACCTCCCATTATTAAAACTGTACATGTAAAAGTGTGCTTTACTTTAATGCTAAAACCAAGCGACACAAGAGTTTGTTGTCCTGATAATCAGGACCAGTCCACTTCCTTGTTCCTGTAACTGTCTTTCAAAATAATAAAGTCATAGTTTACATTTGGCAAATTATATAATTTTGCAAATGTATCAAACAATGCGCAGTTAATGATCTAATTTAAACTTATTATTTGTTGTTGAGAGCGACATGCAGATACAATTAACATGGGCAAGCCAAAGTAGGATGTGACTATACTTTTACTTTGAAATACAGTTTTATTATGAAAAAAAGAAAAGAAAAACAGTGAATAGCCATATTAATTAGTAATCCAAAAATGTTTAATACAACGCGTTATAGACATCCTTTAACAGAAAGTGTATAGATTTACAGATTTATAGATCACATTTTAGGGTGGTATCATATACAATCTAAGGGTAGAATAACGTATTCCATTATAAACACACTGCATTTGTACAATAATGGCTTTTGGTATGGAGGTAAAGTGTGTCTAAAGCTGAAAATAGTTTGTAGATTTACTGTAAACAAATTATTCATACATAATTCAGGTGAGATATGCATAAACATATTCAGTGATGTAGCTACAACTGGAATGAACACACCACCGTGAGTGACATGAACTAGGCATTAAATCTGGAATAACTGCTGTTAATAATCACAATTGAAATATAATGGAAATAAGCAAAAAACATACATTTTCACTTTTGTTTGCTATGTGGAACAAAAAAACATTGGAGCATAGATGTTATCATGTTTAGTGTTCACATATTGTAAAAACAAACTCCTAAAAAACTAAGTTGAAGTTCTCTTTTAGGCTTATTTAGTCAGGGAACTGCATAAAGTACTGTGTCAAAATTGAAACTTATTAACTCATATGTAATGCATATGGTAATAAACAACTACAACTAAAAATAATTCAATATAAAATAGGCCCCCTTTCACCACATTTAATTTTTTTCAGTCATTATGTCTAGCTGAATAAGTCAAATGAATCTATTGTTTGTTTTTTCATTTTAAAAAATGTGTCTCTTGCTTTATACTTTTCACGCACACACGTAGTAATAATTATTATACAATAAAATAAAATTTATTAAAATAAAAAAAAAGAAATTTCAACCATTTTAACAGTTGAGGTTTTGTTGCTGTCTATTAATCTCCCAAACTAATGCTAGTGCTTTAGTTTAGAAATGCTACATTATCCCAAGTAGATGTGTTACATAGCATTTCATGCTCAAGTAACCAACCAGTTATAATCACACTGACAAAATGGTTTAGTGAGTAATTTGAAACCAAGCTGTCAAGTTTAAGAAAACTTCAAAAGGCAGGTTCCACATCATCCAAGCTGGATATCATCTCCTGGGGTAAGTATTTGGCTGGATACTGTGGTGTACCTTGGGTCCAGTTTGGGAACAAAACCTTTCAAATCCCGGGAAGCTTGAGTCCCAAACACATCCAAAACTTGGCGGTTCATCAAAGCAAACCTAGAGGCCATTACTGATGTCAATAATTATAACAATAAAACAAATAAAAATAATTATACAAATACAAGTCATCCATACCTCCCTTTTGTCAAACGAAGCAAAAACCTCCAGTACGATGGCCTGAGGTTCTGTACTTCCATAACAGCCTATAAAGAGAAGATAATTAGTAAAGATATAGAGAAAGGTCAGTTTGACAGATAAGGTGTTTACCGCTTGGAAACAGATGGCTGTGGAGACTGCGTATAAAATTGTATCTGCATGTGGAAAGTAAGGGAATCGGCCTGCCTCAATGCCCTTGAAGTACATGGTCTGGTGGCAGAAGAGGTTATGGTTTATGGGTAATGCAGACTTGATCAACTGTTTAAATACTTAAAATATTAAGTCTTTAATTTACCTCAACCAGCTTTGAGAAGAGGTACATTGATACTGTTGTGCTCTTGTAAAAGAACATAGACATTCCAGCCAAAAATCCTCAAGTGCAGCAAAATAAAGGAAAACGCAATAAATATATTGGAGTATGTAATATTTCAGTAATCATAATTTAGTCAAGTTGAGCTTACCGGCTATTAGAGCATGAAGCTCATCATCAATATTACGTAACCAGCGTAACAGGCAACTTGTTCCCTAAAAGTGGGCAAAAGAATATGACAATGGTACAAATAACATACCTCACACAAAATGCTGATTATAAATTAAAACTTAGAGAAGACTTGAAGGTAATATATACCTTGTAAATACTAACAAAAGAGCCCAGAAAAGCCCCAAGCTGAAAGTTTTCCTTGTTGTAGAAGAGAAATGGTAGATGTGATGGTTTGGAGAACAGCTGTCTGAAGGCAGAGGGAACTTTTAAACAACACTGAATCAAATATCCAACGCTGAACATCCTAATGAAACCCTGAAGCAACACAAAAAATATATAGATTATGTATTATTTGTTTTCACTCAAAAGTGATATTCATAACCTTACCTTGACACAATAGGAGATGCAGTTATCATGATGATGCTTACAACATCTGTGTCTTGGGCCTTGTTTGCATCTGTAGAAGCCCAATCATAAGACAGTCTTAAAGTCCTAATAATTAAAACGTTTTGACATGGTGTGTCTTCTTACAATAATTCTAGTAGTTCCCTTGTGTAAGCGACCAGATTTCTCCTCCTGGAAATGACTCCTTGTGCTGATGCCTGTGGATCCACTACTTCTATGGCAGTTGGCCTTTCTTGGGGTCTCGGGTGACTGTCGTCACCTGTGGCTGGATTTGATGGGATCTCCTCCTTACCAATGATGAATCTAACATATAAACACTTTTGTTTGCTTTGTCATGAATTAATGCAAATTTCATATTCAAAGAAATAATTTGGGGAGTTTGGCAGCATGAGTTAGTTAAATGACATTGGAGATTGCATAGACACAGTGTGGGAACCAAATTGTAATGAAATAAAGTGAATATGTTTATGAAATGTAATTGTATTAATGATTATATATAGTTATTAATCAACTCACTTTAATGCTGAAAAGGCAAAGCCTTGAAGACCATCTTTCTTCCTATGAACACAAAATATACCTAATGGTTATTTGTATAAAACTTTAAAAAAGGAACACGTTCAATATTTTTCTGTTTCTGACCTGAAGAAGAACATATACAGAGATGCAGTTGCGCAGAACAAAAGCACCTTAACAAACAAACAAACACAAATCTTTAAATAAAGTGAATTTTGTCTTCTTAATGAAAACTACAACAATGTGCTTTTCAGTGATAAATGGTTCACGGTAACTGGGGAGCTTTTGTACTTACTTCTCCATGTTTGATGGGTTTGACAATGCCTCTAGTTACTGCCATGCGAAACAGTGTCTCAGTGGCCTGGTGGTAAGAAAACAATGTTACATTCTGCAAACCAATCTTAGGCAACAAAAATGAGCACAAAATGCTTACAAGATTTGTCATGTATATTGTCAGAAGCCCTCTCCTGAATGGAAAGAGTTAGAAAACCTATTATGAAATATATAAACATATTATTTGAAAGAAGTATGTTAAACAAGGATGTCACCTGCTCTTCCGTTCTAGGAGAATGGCAATGTATGAGGCAGGTAGAGCTGAGCCAAAACCAGCTGACCATGAGTAAAAACCACCCAACAATTTCCTAAAGTTGAGAAAAGATATTTTCCTGAATTTAAGTTATCTAAAGTTTAGCTAACGAAGGTGTTTTTACAGTCTTTACAGCAACATTGCACATTGATTATATGATTTTATTTACGCAGTTATGGTTAATAATGATGTAATAGTTCTTACCTGAGAATACAAAAGAAGACAATATAGAGACCTCCATTAGCCGTGAGGAAAGAGGTAGATTGGAGTATCTCCGGAATAAGTCTTTTATAATAGTAATCCTTTTTCCTTCTCCTCAACAAAGCTGCTGCCTGAAAACATCAACCATGTCAACAACAACCAGCGAGTTGAAAACTTTCGCATGTCATGTGTATTGTGTGTAATGTATGAGAAAATACATTATTTTGTCAGTAACATCAGAACCCAGTGTGAACTTGAACCCGCTGGTCTATCCAAAGTGCAGGACTTGTCAGCTAGCTAATCTTTAACATATCTTAGTGTAGCTGTCCTGCCTAATGAGTTAGCTCGCTGTGCTAACCAGGACATCCAACTGACTTATTCTCAGAAATGCAAAACTTACCAAGTAAAGCGGGGCGTATATTTTAAAGGAGACCTCCAATGCTCCCCTTGTTACATCTATCGCGGAGCGCACACAGGACGGGTCCCAAGTGTGGCCAATTTCATAGCAGTTGTGCGGGATCTTACTGAGCGCGGCCATGACGGAGCTCTGAGGCAGCGGGGCCGCGCCGTGCGCGCTCACGTGCTCAACGGGAGAAAACGACACACAAGAGCAAAATGTGTGGCAAGAGGAGTTGTAAATAATGTGTGTAAATAATGTGTGTTTACACACGACTAAGACACTTCTGTGTTCAGTTTATTTATTTACCTTTGCTCATTTTTATGTTGTTTAGGTGAGCAGAGGAACATTTGACTTACAGTCCTACCCCATTGTTTTGTTTGTTAGTTATTGTGATAAATGTCTTGCCAACATTACAGCATACATATCCATTTATTAAAAACACAAATTAACCATCGTAATATATATGTAATATCGTATGTGT
>JACN01039224.1:0-12947 GCA_000787155.1 Scartelaos histophorus | reverse complement strand
TCCTGGTCTAGTCCTGGTCTAGTTTTTCCTAGTTTGTTCCTGTTTGGTCCCAGTTTAGATGCTAGTGTGTAATGTGAGCTTTATAGTTACTCTATGCAATAAATTGGCCAATAAATGTTGTATAGTCTAATTAATAATATCATACAAAGTTATACGATTATATAAAATCACATGACCTAAGTCCATGAAGTTTGCATGTTTCAGTGAACACAATTTAAGTACATAAACTTGTCCGAACTTACAGCTCAACTAAAGGCCTAGAAACCCTCACTTTCATCACCCAAATCTGTTGGCAACTTCTTGATGACAGATTTCACCTGGAGTCTTCTGTCATGGCTGAGTATGCTGCTGCTGCTGCTGCTGTTATCTCTCAGAGACAATCACTTACAACCAAGACGAATACAGCCCTCAACAAAATAATTCATATTCATTTTTATGATGCCAGGACTGCAAAAACTCTGAGGCATTTGTTATTGTCAAAACAGAATGGTTTGTTGGATAGATAATGCTGAAAAGGCAAAGCAAACAGACAATCAGTGCAGCTGCGAGTGCGATCAAAGCCACTGGTTTATACACAAATGCAGCGCACGATCAATAGGAGTGAACCTTTGTGCAAGTCACTCCTACAAAACCTATAGGAAGAACTTGGATTAGAACAGTATTGGAACTCAAAACAACAGAAGATACAAATGTTCTAACGTTCAGCTGAAAGTTTGTAGGGTAAATTACAAAGAAAGCAGAAGTACTCCAGATCAAACTAGTATCACCAAGATGTTACTATTTCAAGTCAGTCACTTTAGTTTGTCCCTGAGGGGCAATTAAAACTCTGCTACTACACATGACAGTGGCAGAGTTACTCTGTGCACCCAATAACCACACACACTACACTACACACTACTGACATCAGATCTACAAATAACTATAGTTACTACTATTCATACTCAGTGTTGAGCAGTAACTAGTTACACACTAAGCGATCACTGTAACCAGATGTAATTTAACTAGTTACAATTAAAAAAGTAGTAATTAGATTTGAGATCCTTGGGCTAGTGACTTTCTCCCTGTCAAAAACAGTGTGTATCCTTTATAACATAATAAAAACAGAGATGAACAGGGCCGTCCTCTTGTGTCTGACGCACATCGACTGTGACTCAAACACAAACTCTGCTTTAAGGACGACTGTGCTTGACATTTGGCTCAAACACAAAGCCTCATTTAAAGAAGAATTCTTGCTTTTTAGAAGTTGGTTACTGACCTGCATGTTTCCTTTTGAAAAAGCAATTTACAGTCATCACTAATCAAATTACTTTTGAAATAGAATAATCAGAGTAGTAATTAAATTACTTGTATAAGGATTACTATAGTAATCTGACCAGCACTGTTCACTCTGCTCTGAGTGTCACTATGACAACTAACAGCTACAGTATCTCGCACATCAAGATGAATTCCGGTGATATTTGTGAGTTCTCATTAAGTTTTTTCTTGAGGTTTGTGTGGAATCCAAAGACGTGTCTGAGCGAATCAGAACAACCACACAGGCAGATGTACTTCTGTACTTCTGCCTGTGAGCATCAGTACTCACTCTGTTTGTAAAAACGTGCAAAAGGTAAACACTAAACTAACATTTTATTTCTCAGCTTGTTCAGCTGTTGTGACACTTTGACAAACACAAAAAAATCATACAAATACTGTGACCATTTATTTCCAACTGTCACAAAACTGTAGTGTTATATTCCTACAGTAAGTCTGCACTGACTTTTTGCAGGACGTTCTTTTCCTCATTCAAAGACTCCTCTCCACCTTTGATAATTACTCTTTCTGTACCGGCCGCAGACAGCTTCTCCTTTCATAATGACAAGTACAAACAGCCATAATGAGATTTCTCTGCTTCCGATTCCCATTGATTGTATCTGGTGCAGTTGTCACCTCAGCTTGTGTGCTGCTCCACAGATAAACTTACAGTCATTTGACATGTTGACTGATAAAAATTCAATCAGCTCCGCCCCCACACCTCCGTCTTCCTTCATCATTATTCAGCCCTAATGGTCCCTGTTTGAAGAGGAACGTCAGGAACACATCAAGTGCAGCTGGAATTGTACCACTGCCACCGCACAATTTTTGTACTTTTGCCAAAATGAGCTCACACAATCCCATGCAGTCTCTCATTAAGCGTCATGAAAAAAATATATTTGTTTCATAAAAGCACAGCGGTGAGGCCTGTGTTTCCCCGAGTCAGTGGTAATGTGCATCTGACTGTGTGGAGTCTCACAGGCTCAATTTGGACAGAAGATTCTACGCAACATCCTTGGCCACAGTGTTTCATCTGTTGTGTATTTAGGGTCACTGACACACATGCACGACAACTGTGGGCTGCAGCAACTATGGGCCTTAGGTAAAGTTCACCAGTGACTACAAAATGTCCAGAATCTATTTATTCAGATTCATATTATAGCTCTATTTCTTTCACTGTACTGTTTTCAGGTACTGTACTAAATAATTCATCTTGATTTCAAAGTAACTTTCAATACATGATACAGATTTTGATCATTTTTAAAACAATGATGCAGTCTTCTACTAGTCTAATATATATTTTCCTTTTACTATATTTCATTAAACAGAAATTTTAATATTGCTTAACATCTGACTCTATGGATACATCTTTTTTGGTGTTTTTTGACTGTTAGTTTCAGGTTGTAATTGCCTATAGGACACCACCTCTCACATCTCAGTATGAGAGCGACACAATGTGATGCAAATGAACATAGTTGCGTAGCTTTTGCATCACTTTGTTCTCAAATATGCACATGAAATACGTACAATTGAGATTAACCATAGAATGCATTAATATTTTGCTCTTAGATGATTTCATTGTGTTCCAGGAAGTGAGTCACCGAGTAGGGGGCGCTATTCTGAGCTGGGGAGAGCAAATTGTCCACAAAAAAACAAAAAAAAAAGATATGCAGATAGTAATTTATACTAACACTTGTACTGGAAGTTAGATACTTGTTTGAGCAAGTATTAAGACTTCAAAATACATAAAAAAGGACAAAGTATTAAAGTATTAAGTGAAGCTGTTTGGTTGCATTTGTATATTGGGCCTTTTTCTCATCTCATAATTGCAAGAAATAGCAAATATTTTCACTCACTTCATAAAAAAAAGAACTTCCATGTGAACTTTTGCCCCGTGTTAAGATATTGCTCCTCAAATGAATATAATAATTTTGTTTTTTCAGAGTAGCAATCCCATCTCGGTGGAGCTACAAAATCATCTCCTCAGTCCGTGGACATTGCGCATTCGTCAGCACAACTCCACTATTCAGAGCCTCCTCTATGGCAGCCTGCATTCGGCCCTAATGGGAAACAATTACACACTCAGTGGCTTCTTCAGTGACTTGTGATGGGAGCTGCTCGCCGAGAAAATGGCTACGTAATCATGTGTGCGTAATGCTGCTTATTGCTCATTGGGCTGACCCGGTGCAAAGCCAGATATAGCAGTTCCACTTGACAAAATTCGGCCACTATACAAGTCTGATGACCATTTAATGTTGAGAAAGATACTCATTACCTGCGCCTTACGAACTCCAATTCCCTCTAAATGTCAAACTAATTGTGCAAATCCTCCACAAAGCCAAAATAATCCCTTATGCTTCTCCTCCCACCTCAGTCTTCTGGACACACGACTGAATAAATGAAACTGCACTTGAGTCAAAGTAAAACCATCACAGTCAAGCAAACGTAAAGTTGGGAAAGATGCTGTGATTTCTGTGAAAAAGGTGTAAAAGGCTAAATTATTATCTCCGTGGTGATGTAATATTACTTTGCAAGGAATGTTTCACAGTGCGGTACATTTCTGTCTTCATGGGGCCCAAACCAGACCAAGTTACGGGTCAGATCTGCGGAGAAACAACCCCACTCACTTATTTTTTGGGTTATGCCTTTTGTTATTGAAATAAATGTATGGTAGAGCTGTTTAATGTCACACTGTGGAACATTCCAGGCAGAGCAATGACATCTCCATAGAAACAAGCAGCTAAGGTTACACAGCAAGAGTGGAAGAGTGGTTTTCAATTCCACATAAACACTTAAAAACAACACTGTCATTACTTTATCTTAGTTAAATAAAGGCCTAATGGTGTGAGTTTATGTCCAGATAGAAGTGCTCATTTTCATATAATCACAAATGAAAGGCCTAATGGTGTGAGTTTATGTCCATTTTCATATAATCACAAATGAAAAACTGTGTGTAGTTTTAGCTGTAAGTGTGTCATTTACCTGTTTTTCAGCGCAGACGTTGCAGGTTCCTGTGGGACTGTAGCTTCTCTCTGGGGAAACTGACTCCTTCCCTTAGTGCAGTCTGAAAAAGTACAATAAAAGTTAAACTTAATGGTTAGAAAACATTATAGACAATATACTCAACTTATACACAACTTACATACACTTTGATGTGGGAGGCCTATATAGGACTTTATACAGGAACATCTTACACTGCACTAACCAAATAAATATATGACTTAGGAAGGGGTCAAGCTGTTCATTAAACGTGATTTAATTGATTTTTAACAATATAATAGAGTCGAGAAGTTTGATGCTGCAACACTTCAGGTCTAACAGTGGAACCAACAACTTTAGCCGCACCGTGGGCCTGTTCCTGTGGTACTGGACACTGGACACACAACACCAGAGTGAAACCAGCTACTGCATCAGCTCTGAGCTGGAGGAGGGGAAATGAGACATGTACACTGCACATTACCGCGGTCAGAGGTTCAAGCGAGGCCACGCGTGTCGGGGAGGCCCAGAACTGCGCACACAGGACTTGTGCACAATTATTAATGACCGCCATTAATGAGCTTCCCTCCTGCTCCTGCACAGATCCCTGCTCCTGCTCCTGCTCCTGCTCCTGCACACAGCCCTGCTCCTGCACAGATCCCTGCTCCTGCCCCTGCCCTTGCTCCTGCTCCTGCACAGATCCCTGCTCCTGCCCCTGCCCCTGCCCCTGCTCCTGCACAGATCCCTGCTCCTGCTCCTGCTCCTGCTCCTGCTCCTGCTCCTGCTCCTGCTCCTGCTCCTGCTCCTGCTCCTGCTCCTGCTCCTGCTCCTGCTCCTGCTCCTGCTCCTGCTCCTGCTCCTGCTCCTGCTCCTGCTCCTGCTCCTGCTCCTGCTCCTGCTCCTGCTCCTGCTCCTGCTCCTGCTCCTGCTCCTGCTCCTGCTCCTGCTCCTGCTCCTGCTCCTGCTCCTGCTCCTGCTCCTGCTCCTGCTCCTGCTCCTGCTCCTGCTCCTGCTCCTGCTCCTGCTCCTGCTCCTGCTCCTGCTCCTGCTCCTGCTCCTGCTCCTGCTCCTGCTCCTGCTCCTGCTCCTGCTCCTGCTCCTGCTCCTGCTCCTGCTCCTGCACAGGTCCATGCTCCTGGACTCAGAGGTGCGCGCTCAGGAACACCGGATAGACGCGAAGGAGAGTCAGGTTCCTTTGACACTGCTTCCATCTAGAGGCCACAGGGTGTAGTGCACTGAAGGTGAAGGAAAGATACATTTGATCATGTAGAAAATAAGGGGAAGAGGAAATAGAAAGGGGAGCGGGTGAGGGTTTACATTTACGATGCTTTTTTATTTTTTTATTTATTTTTTTTACAAACATTAGTTGGCTTGAACATAGATTTTCTTTCTTTATTTTTCTAAGATAAGAGCTGTGCCCACTGGGTGGCAGTAAGAGAGTGTTAAAATACACATAGACCTACATTAAACACAATCAAATGTTTAATAAAACTCATGGATATTGCAACTTGAGTATTTTGGATGAACAAGATGATTGTATTCACATTTCCAGCTCAGCTTGGTTACATTTGTTCAATAGGTTTTATTTTGGACTTGGAGTTACTTCAAGTTTCACTATACAAGAAACAAGTTAAGATGCAGAAAATATTTTTTATAGTTTATTCAAGGACATTTGAAAACTATGAAATGCTCATCCACTATGATGAGCGCAGTAATATGTCTGTGAACATGTGTAATTCACATCTAAACACATTCATCAAAGTAAAGTAAAAATCACAGTTAATTGTGAAGTCCATGCAGATACTTGCACATGTATGAGAAACCTCATTTCCCCTCTGGCGCTGAGTGTTTGCTGTCACGAAGGCCCTCAGGCCTCAGGTTTAGGCCCAGTGCTGAGGTGATGTATTTGTTTTTCCATCTCTCTCTTCTCTCTCTCCTCTCTTTGTTGCTCTCTTGACCCAAGACCTCAACCACAAGAAAGCGCTGACATTTGAAAAACACAACATCCAGAAACGTGCCAGAACGAACTGCACCAGCAGTCTACACTCTAAAGACAACTATTGTTTGGCTTTTTATTGCTTTTATTTTTCAACCTAATCCAAAATATATTTTATTCACATTTTGATGTTCATAAAAAGGGAACAAAAAGCCTGAGATATGTGTTACTGACAAACAGTCAGCAGCAATGATATATTTGTTTCTATCTTACACATTTGGAATTTCATTTTGATGTGCAAACCTTAGTTACGTTGATAAGATCAAAGGTGCTGCTGCTGGTGACACAAATGTAGGTTTACACATTTAAATCAAGGCCAGTGTGTAGTCACATGGAAAAGGCTTTTGTATTAACATTAACTTACAGTAATAACACACAGACTTACAATCACTGAAAACACTGGTGGAAAGCACAGCCACTTACAACACTCATTTCAGTCTCGTAGTAGTAGTAGCAGTAGTAGTAGTTGAAGTACTATGCTGTGGACATAAGTGCAGATAATTTACTCATTTCTGACAACATGTTTTGATTCCTTTTTAACTCTCATTATATTTTGAAGTATAGATTTGGAGCTGTGGGTAAAAGGGTAAAGCTTTCCTGTCTGTGGTTGCCTGTTAAATAATATGAAATAACTTCATATCTTGTGTTGACCTGCTTTATATCCTACCACCAAAACCTCTCATGTCGTCTGCCATGTTTTGGTTTCAGTACAATGTTGTGACATTATTGACTTTTTTCTCCCTGAAACTGCCGCCGTTCGCTCATCAGTAAAATTAACCAGTTTCCATAATTATTTCCTGTTTTCAGTTCATCATGTCGCAGCTGTCGATCCATTTCTGTCTCAGAGTCATGGCTTAAATCCTCAAATCCCACTGAACAAACTCTTAACTTAGCCCATTCTACTTCCCTGTGTGTTCTCTCTTCTGCTGCAGGTGTTTGTACTCACCATAGTAAAAGATTATGTGTTTAAAAAAAGAGACACTGAGGAAACTGATATACTCTCGAAACATGAACAGGATCAGTATTATAATATTTAATTTCATATCTCTTTACTGTGCAGTTATTTATGCAATGGTATTACGTTGATTCATATCCGTTATACTACTTATTTCATGGTAATCTGATGAATTCCTTAACACAGAATTGAAGATTCTAATTGAAAATGCAGGATTTTTTTACAAAAATATGAAAAAAAAATTGCAAAATGTTCTTTTCTGGTGTTATACTATTTATACCTTATTACCACTGTGTTCAGCTCTGGTAAAGCTGCAGGGAGCACTACAGAAATGCTCAAACCTAGTGAGAATTTGATGTACAGTTCAGTTTGGAGTGCACCAGAATGCCATGCTTTGGGAACCAGTATCGGTGACATAAGTGTGAATAGAGATTCTGTTTGCAGTACAGTTTGCGCCTGTGTTTTTCTGCATTCACCGTATCTCCAGTTTGTCCGTATTCAAGCCACCGGGCTGCATAAGCGTGGTGAGAGAGCCCAGGAAGCCAAGTGGAAGTTCCCCCACAGAACTTCCTCCACCACATGAAGATTGCAACCTCTTTGACGCCCTGACCACAGACCTGCCGCACATTACCCAGAGGCCTTTGCAAAACAACAAAGTGTCTTCCTCTAGGCAGCATTAGGGTGTCACAAAACATTTAGCAACTTTAGCAGCTCTAAAAGTCAAGGTTTAACGTACAATCGGCAATCAAAGTGTTGCATTTCACTGTTCCCACACTGACATCTGAATGCGAGTGAGTCAAAGTTGTCACAGTTGGGCGTGTGTGGCAGGGGAGGGCGGATATGGGAGCAGGGGGTTGTGTGCATTTCTGCGTTTTAGGTTTTAAGGGCCAGTCCAAACATCCAACATTACCTGGCAGGAAAAACTGGAATAGGCCTCGTCACTGGAAGATTGCACAACTCGCAGGCTTTTTGGAGTCATCCGGCTGTGAAAAGAGTGAATCTCCTGGTGGCTGCAGCACTGGGACGTGTATTTAGTGAAAAATCTCCAATAAACACATTCATAAGTTATTTCATCTCTTAATTTTGCCGCCTATAGAGCTAGTATATTATCTATAGCATCCAAAGTACATGCTTATCAGCTCGCACAATCAGCTAGAGAAGAAGAAGTGGCATGGATGAAGGAAGAGGAAGTTTTACAGTTTTAGCCATCAGAGACCAGACCTCAGTGACTTGAATTACTCGATTATGTGAAAGGTTTGTCATATACATATAACAAAAACAGATAAGTGTCAAGCACGACAGACAGTCAGTCAGGAGCTTAAATAAAGTACTTTTAAAGCACAACCGGTTTATCATTTCTTAAATAATATTGGAAACTAAATATTGCATTCCACTTCCTTCTTTGAATTGTTTAAAAAACGCACAAAAATGTTGGTAAAAGAAAAGTACACTCATATCTACACAACTCCAGCTAGTACATTGTAGTAGGAGTTGAAGTTGTTCTAATAGTGATAGTACTAATAGTAGTAGTGGTAATGTTAAATCATATAGTAGTAGTAGTAGTAATAGCAGTAGTAGCATGTAAGTATTAAATTGTAGTAGTATGAGTGATATTGAAGTGTGTATAAAAACTTCAAGTGTAGTAGCGCTCCTGTGTAATTGCGACACAGTGTGATGCGTTCACAGGTACAAACAGTGTGTGTACAGACATGGTTTGAGTGCAGCGCCTTCAGGAGCTTTGATTGTGCATGTTACACAGATTAAAGGAGCAGGGAGGTGAACTGGCTGCTCTGACATTTAGAGGCCCCAGCAGCGCCCACCTGTTCACACACAAACGAAACAAACACAACTTATTACACTGTACATGGAAAACAAAACAAATGTGAACCTAGTAAATTATGTAGTAGGAGTTGTACTACAAAAGTGCAGCAGAAACTGTAAGTTTTAGGCCTGAAAGTCGAGTTACTACCCATAATTATTATTAAATTATCTGTAACCTACTATATTTGTATATTTTTTACCCACTGAACACTTATTGGTGCTTAACATAAATGACAAAACTCCCACAACACTTTATAATAATAGAATAGTTCAGTATTAGTTGTAGTACAGGACTAGAAGTGACTGGAGAACCATAGTTGCTAATATGAAGTAATCTGTGTGAGATACAGAAACCAACACGAGGCAATGACATCCATCATTTAATAAACAACCCCATTCCTTATAAAATATACATAATGTTCTTCACAGCGTGTCTTCATTTAAACAGGGTTCAACTTCCTTCACCAGATTTACAATGCTTTTTTCATTATTTTTTTACATTTTTGCCTGTATTATTCATAAATAATACATCAGAAATTCAACATCCTATGCAAATACCTGAGTGCCCTCACATCATTAAATGGTCAGTATCAGATATTTCAGAATTATTTTGAGAATCAGTGCCAAAATATAAATTGTTCATATATTATTTTATATATTTTACAAAATATAATGCACCTGAACCCTGTCTTAATTTGTAAACATCATTTAACAAAAACACACACAAAGGTCCACAAAACAGTTGCATGACTCTTGCAGAAAAATAGACATTAGTACACTTAAAATTTACAAAAACGTGTCCCGTAATCTCTTTATAGCAAAGCTTCAGTTTCAAGTAAACTTCTCATTATTCACATAGAAGACCTTCTTAGTACAGTTCATATGGCTCCATTAGTATAAGGCTGATCGCATAAAAATATAGATTTTTTTTTACCCCCAAATACAACTATACATTCATTTTTTTAAACATTGTGATCTCTTCTGAATGCACTTGACTCTGGATTTGTTTACTGAACAGGGAGTATGATTAGATCATATTTTCAGTGTGAAAACTGAACAAGTGTAAACAATCCTTGCTTTAACTGGCTTCAGGGAAGAGCTGCCTTTAGATTTGAAGGAGAATACTTTATTCATAGACAGAAAGCTGCAGCCACTATTGTTTTTTTGTTTAATTGTGTTTGTAATATTGTTGTTTATTTCTTTTAGCATAGTTTCAGAGCATAATTTACAGCCAAAACATACATTTGCAGACATAAAGTGCTATTTTGGTCAAGTGGCTACTGCAAAAACCATTCAGAAGTGTCCAAAGATTAAACCCAAGTTAATACAATCAGAACAGTTTTGACAGTGCCAACTTGCTTTGTCCAAACGCTAAATATTGATCTTCTTCTAAAACATTACAAGGTCAAACTTAGTAAGTATGTGTAATCTGTTTCAGTGCGTACCAGGATTCTGGACTTTATACCCAGTTTTTAATCTAAGAAGAAGAGCAGGCTGCAAAGCTGAAATGCCTATCACTACACATCTCTCTTTTCCTATCTCTTTGATATCCATTGACGTAAGGACACGCACTCGGACCAGTCAACTTCAAATGTGTTGGAATCTATCGGTTCACAATAGTGGCAGCTCACCCGCGTCACCCGGATCACTGACTTCTCAGAGACCAGCTCAGGATCTAAACAAATGCTTATTGGTGCTGCAAACGTGTTACCTTGGAGTTACAAAAGAAAAGATGAGCAGACAATATGGCCACAGAAAAAAGTATGGACTAGTGCTTTGTGTGGCTCCTCGCTTCACTTCACTGTCAATACATTCACCTTTCAAAAGGAATTGATCAGTGCGACTAAAAGCTGCAGGAATATATCATCTTTCACTGTGTGTGCCAGGAAGTAATATGATGTGCAAAACATGGGCGATAGAGAGAAAAACACTGATGAGTGTAGGGGAAGGGTTAAGGTTAGGTTGACTCTGAGAGGAGCGCGGCGAATGTGCTGCATAACTAAAGGACAGAGAAAGCTGTTTATAGAGTTGCCTAATGAATGAACATAAGCTCAGGGTTTACAAACACACTGTTTGGACTATCACTGAGGATACGTCCATTAAGAACATAAACTTCATATTTGCAAAGAGAGGAGGCTACACATTTGTCATCATAGGTGGTGAGGACCTTTCATTAGCTCCTAAATAATCCAGTTAATTGGAGGGTATTAAGACAACACTCAATTTTCCTATTTGCAGCTGAGAATGACCAATTGAGTCAAAAAGAAGCTGGTTCTTTTTGTGAGGCGCCCTAATTGAATTTGAGAGAGGGTATCTTCAGTGCAATGTTTGGGAACAATCACTTTTGATCTTGTAGTACCGTAAAGAGGAAAAAAAAGATATTTTCTAAACCAAATATACAATAACCATGACAAAAGCAGATGACTCTGCCTCCACAGATCAGCCAGCGCCGCTGAAGCAGTGAAGAAGAGAAGAGGGAAAACTTTACCTTCAGTTTGTTTTTGTTTTTTTTTTACAATAAAAAGTAATTAAATATGTATAAAATGTGTCTTTGGCCATACCTTCATATGATTGTTCAGCAGTATTCACAACAGTAGCTTAAAGCAGTCAGTGATTGTGCTACACTCCTGTACATTCAAGTGTGTAGTCGGAGGTTGAGGTTGAGGACGGTGTCTGGTGTCACTTCTTCAGCTCCTCTCAGTGGAACGTGTGCTCGCCCCGCACGATGTGAGAGGAGAACTCATAGCGGTCTTTGCTGCGGTGCCCACAGATGTTGCACTCCAGGGGATCTCTGTAACCGTGGCAACCCATGTGGATAGTGTACATGACATGATCCAGGAAGAGAACCCTGCAGTGATCGCACTGAAAGGCCCGGATCTCTCCTTCTCGCCCAAACACGCGGATGCCCTCCTGGTTAGCGGAGCGTTCTGTGGCCATCCTCAGTATCCCGGGCCCCCCCAGTGGTCTGGGAGATGCCTCTGCGCCCCGTTCCCCCATTAGGACCAGGGCGGGACTGGCCTGGGAGCGGCCGCTGGGTGGGCGCTCTCTGGTTGAATTTGCCTGTCTCTCCTGAGGACTGCTGCGAGCTGAGTCCACTGTCTCCTCTCCGCTGATGTTGGGGGAGTCCTTGCCCTGTGGGGGCTTGCTGAGCCTGTGTAAGGATGTGGGACCATTGGTGATGGGCTGAGGGGGAAACTCTGAGGGTGGAGGCGGAGGCAGAGGCTCACAGTTTCCAGGCCGCTCGCCGCGTCCCAGAGGCAGTACTCGGTGAAACAGGGGGTTGACCATAGGCACCACATCCACCATAGAGACAGGTGGGCCTGGGTGGTGCATGCCCAGGTAAGGCAGGGCTGTGCTGATGGGGGGCTCCATCATGTGAGGGTGCAGCAGCTCCGCCTGTTTGTCATACTTCAGGCCCATGTCATATCCCATATCAGGGAAAGTGTAACGCATCAGATTATCCCCTGCACAACAGAGAGGCAGACACATGTCTCATGAAAACTTCATCAACTACTTTGTGTTGGTTAAGACAAAGTAAGATCTTGTTGATATTCTGCTCCTTAGTTTGTACATTTTGTATTTTATGTCCTTTGAGTGAAGCACAGTGGAAAGCCCCATCCATCTGGTTAACCACTCCCAAACATGGATGCGGTGAGTTGTTTTCACTAGATAAGGGCAATGGCAGTGTTACAGGTGTACCTAACCACAGAAAACATTTTCCTAGCCTGTCTGTCATCCGCTTGTTCTACTGCTCTCAATCTTCATATTTAATACTGTGGTGAGACACTATTTTGGGTGAAACCAAAGTGAAAGCACAGTGTGTCCTTATGTGTCTGGTAAATATATGAAGTAACAATCTCACTACTATAGCAACTCACATACACAGTAATCATAGTAACACTGCTATGT
>KN521474.1:32078-54561 GCA_000787155.1 Scartelaos histophorus | reverse complement strand
GAGAGAGAGAGAGAGAGAGAGATGACATGAGTGAATCACGGCTGTTCTAAGAGATCTAGAGATTAATTTAACCTTGATCTAAAGAGACGTGGGCAGAGAGGACAGATCCAATTGAGCTGGTGAAAGAGCGGAGCAATAATGAAGCATGTGCCCATGTAGAGCACCTCTACCTTCCACTAAATCACTGGCACTAAAGAAACTCCAACCAGAGCACCTTACAATATGATCTGAAATAAAACGCTCTTTCTTACTGATATTCACTCGTCTAAAAGCAAATCTGAGTCATGAGTGAGACCTTTGAGTTGACTGTATAGATTACAGAAGACATATTACGCTATTGTCTTTTATATGTATTTGGATGAATCACTATTTCATAATTTGGACATTTCTGAAAACTGTGCACTTGAGTACACATTAATAACTTTAAAATAACTACTATAAGCAAACATAAAACACTTAGAATACAACTCTGAGTGGCTAAATGTGAATTGAATCATTTGTAACGTGGTTAAAAGATACTGCATAATATCTCCCCTTTAAATAAAACAGTGAAGACAGATGATTTATAGATCATGTTGTAGTGGGGAAATCCTATATCCAGAGGCAGTAACAGACTCTGCTCTTCAGGACTCGGGTGTTTAAAAAGCAGGAGCTGGTTAGTGTAGGAGTCACTGTGTGTACATCAGTGTCATCTGATACTCACTACTGCAGTACAGGCCACGAGGACACTACTTTTAAAAATGAATTATGTCCCACTGTCAGTGAGCATCTTTCCATAAACATATTTTAGTATTTGGTTTTTTTTTAGTTTGAAGCCTGGCAAGAATGACTCATGGAAATCCTGATCCTCACGGTGATGCTCAATCGAGGCACATTTTAAATATAATCTAATTTGAATTGCCTATGAATATTGTAAGAGTTGCTATGAGAGGATAGTTACTACAAATGTTTCACTTTCCTGTATTTTGCAGAGCAGACATTCTGTGGAAAGCTTCTGTGGAAAGGTGGTGCACTGACCCTTCTGCACTTCAAATATTTGCTCGTTTAGAGTCCAATTTCTCCACATTTCAGTCACTCCTTTGGGTTAGTCCTTGTTTATGTTCATATTTATTAGAGCCATTTCAGACCTGGTTTCGCCTTGGTTCTTGGTCCATTAGGATAGTTTTATTAACCCAATACTGGAGTAAACTGGTACCTGTGTTTTGTTCTATTTTTCCTTTTTTTTTTACTTCAAAAACAAAAAACACCAAGGGAACCAGGAGCCAAAAGCCAGAGGAAATTGAGCAGCCATATACACGGCATATCTAACCAACAACATTTGGTTTTTAAGCTACACAAGAGCATTTAGAATAAAGTAAAAAGAAGGAAATCTTGAAAATGATGTCTCCAGCATTAGTCACTCACCTGTACTATCTCGAGCATCTCCGCCTTGCTGATATAGCCGTTCCCGTCCAGGTCGTACATACTAAAGGCCCACTTCAGCTTCTGCTCCAGTTTCCCGCGTGACGTAACGCTCAGAGCGATGATAAACTCCCTGAAGTCTATTGTCCCGTCTCCGTTGGCGTCGAAAGTGCGGAAGACGTGCTCGGCAAACTTGGACGCGTCTCCGTAGGGGAAGAAGTTTCCGTAGATCTTCTTGAACTCCTCCATCGACAGGTTGCCGCTAGGACAATCCCGTAGGAAGCCCTTGTACCACTCTTGGATTTCGTGTTCGGTGAAATCTGTGCTCTCCAGAAGGTCCTGCATGACCTCAGGACGCAGCTTACTGTTCTGCTTCCCCATGGCTCTGGGACAAGGAGGCCAGCGAGGAGGAGAAGGCTCACAGCTGGAAAAAGAACACAGAGAGGAGAGAAGGTAAACAAGTGGATAAGCAAAATGTTCTCAAAGGGGGTACGCAAGTCAGTGCTGAAAAATACAACAATTATCACCTCCAAAATATTGTATTTATCACATTTTAATTGAGATAGAGCGTCATTTTAATCGAGAGGTCCAGTCCTCTGTCAGGAAAAGCATGTGGTTTGGACCGAAGAAATTTGATTTGCTTTTTCTGTTGAATGGCAACGATTAAAGATGAGTTGCAATGACTTGTTCAGGCTCAGGAAATTACTATTGGCATTAGAAGACAATAAAATTAAAATACAAAATTGGGAAACACTCTGCCCTCTATAAAGTGTCAATAGAACATGTCTATAGTTCTAAATTCAGATAATCACTGATTCTGGATTCAACGTGGATATATTAACAAACCATGCAAAACAAATCCAAGGCTAAAATAGGGTAAGCTAAGGCAAGATTTATCTAGAAGTCAGCATTTCAAGAATCTCTGTTAGCAGCCAAGACAAATAAAATAAGAAAACGGAGATAGAAAGGGTTGCTAAATGAAAATCTGTATACACCCAGACACACTATTCGTTTCGGTAAAGAAGAAAGTAATCGTTAAGTGTCCCGTTACTTTATTTAACTTCCTAATCGGCAATCTGAGTTCATGTCAACATAATATCATCGCTGGACATTTGACAACAGTTAAAACCCTGTTAAGTGCACACTGCTTTCCCCACTACAGATCTGCCGTGTCCTTAAGTAACATTTGTAAGCACGCTCCTTTCAGACCCGCTTCTCTCAGCTCTGAAATCACTCCCTTTTAACAAACTTTCCATGGAAAACGGCAGAGCAATCCAAGTGCCATATGCCCAACATGGATTTAATTGGTCCATAAAATCTCACACACATTATAAATACGTCTGGCTTTACATGACGGAGCAGGGCAAGGTGGAGCTTCAACAAACGCGTTTTAAAGCTTTACAAAAAAGGTCGATGGCTGTTTAGGCAGTACATCTGGATACGCGGGATACAGAAGACGTTATTTCTCGTCAGGAATGTTCCTTAGTATGGCATTACGTATATCTGTCTCCATGGAAACAAGAAAGTTGGAATGTAATTTGGAGTAATTTAAATAGCAATGAAATAAAAAAAACAAAACAATAATTACAAAAATATGCAGTTTCTATTATTCAATTATTAAGCTGTTTTAGATCAATGGTGTTTCCAATTAACAATAAGAATAGCATATGGCGTAATAATGTCTTCTTTAAAATATTTGTATTACACATCACTATGAAGCCAATCCACACATACTATTTTCATTATTGCATGACATAATGATAACGTATGTCCAGTTTAACAGCATGAACGTGGACGGTTTTGTTTAAGACGTTTAAATCTCTCTTCAGAACAATTAGCTCCTCTCAGCAGAGACTCTTGAGTCTGTCACCGTCCTCTCAGCACAGTCTCAGTAACAGCTCTACTTCACTGACCCTGCTGCACACATATGCTCCTGCAGTATATGGCTGTTACTCATACTCATACACATACACAGAATCAGCACTGCACTGTTGCTCTTAAATAAAGTCAATTAGAGTAGGGGGTGGGTAGTACTGAAAAAGGAATATATATTTTTAGTATCCTGATATTCAGATGGTATAGTTGTGCATGTAAATGTAATTAATTTAGGTTATTTTTTTTAAATATGTTGTTACGGTATCTTCAACATTCTTATTAATGAAACAATAATTACACTAATAATTTTTATAATTGTTATAATTCTTTCAGTGGTAGGCTAACTTCATAGCACTTGGTAGATACAAAATGAGAAAACTGAAAACAGAGATTATTACTGCTACTTCAACTGCTCAAGAGCTTAAGTGTGGTTAAAGCCACAAATCAAATATATGATAATAAGTGAACTGGCACAATTTTACTCATAAAGCAGGAGCTAAAATTAGGAGCAAGTGATCTTTCTGATTTGAGTTAAAAAGAGTACACAATGAAAAGAACATACAACTGTATGCAATCATATTATTACTCAGTGTTCTGAGTTTGTAATCCTTTATAATGGCGTAGAAATCTCTCATGACTTGTTGTTTTGGATGATTGAATGCACTGACAACGGTAATATGTCTACAAGAACTATCTCATATCATTCAAATGTGAAAGTCTAGCACATAATAATTACCTTTGTGTGAATACAGAAAAGATTACTCGATATTGTTACCTCCATTATCAAAAGGAATATGGTATTATATGAAATTGTGACATGGAATGCTCAGGTAGAGATTATTCAATATAATTATATAAGAGTAAAAAAAATTAATAAAATAATAACTATTGAATTGAGAACTGTAGTAAAAATATAGGATATTAGGATATTATAGGATATTACATATTATGTATTACGTATGTTTAGAGCTAGAATTCATAGGGTCCCCTCAGATACACAATACAATATTATCACAATATGGCAATGCATACGTTAAGCGATATACTGCACACCACATTCTGTGATGCAGTATGTTGCTGTTTTTAAAGAACCAAATACTTTTTAGCAACAATATTTCTTTGATAAACCACTACTTGTGCAAAGTTAATACAACATCTTTTTTAATCATCAAAGCAGTGTGTTCTTCCACTAAAAAAGCAAGAAAATTGTCATGCCGTCTTAAAAGAAATGGCTAAAAGGCACAAAAAAGTACTCTAGGTGATATATTAACACAGCAGCCCACAATACCAATCCTGTAGCACCAAATTTAGTATCTCCATATATTGATTTTTTGCACACCCTTAATTCTGTTTATAAAATTGGATTTTATAACTCTATAGTAACATATGTAGTAGAAGAATGTATTCCACGAGATAATGTGAATGAAAGAGAAGTAGGGATTTCTCTGTTGTTTGTCCATGTCATGTAAACATGACTTACTGTTAAATTGCAATGTTTCTTCTCACAATAAATACATTATTATTATGATTATGATGGAGAATAAATATGTCAAACTTTAAAACAGTCTTTACTGTTGTGTCATTTGGAATTGGACTATTCTCACAACTTTTACATAATTTGTCCAAGACTGTGATTTTGTTGGTGGTCTATTTTAGCACACTGGCTGCTGTGCAAGTGTCTCCTGTCTCCCTGTTGTATTTGGCATTACTGGAGCTTAGGGGTCACACTGGGGCGCTGCAGTATTATGATGTCAAAAAGCTTTAACATGATCCAGAGAAGAACACACTCGTGGAGTATTATTCTACTATATCCAATAATCCATACGTTAATGCAATACCCCTATATGAGCTCTGTCTGTATGTCTGATGCAGTATTCACTAAACATGTGCAAACTGTCAAGCCACTTCTTTAGAGCAGGGTTTGTGCAGGTTTTTTGTGTTAAAGATGTGTGAATGAAACAAAACACAACTTCAGCTATGTTTTTGATGAGGAAACCACATTATAACATAGATATGGGAACTTTAATCACAGGATGATTAGGATTCTTACTATAAGTAGTGCACTATAGAGCGAGGGCAGAACATAAGGACATCCACCAGTTAACACTCACGATTTTGTACTAACTGCAATTGAAATTCTTAGTAAATGTTACTGTGTATGACTACTGAGAAATAACAGAATGGCAAATGGTAAATTCAAACCATGCCAAGGCCCTAATCTACATATATACACTTATATATACACGTATAAGATGAAAGAGTCTACAGCAAACCTCTTAAGAAAATATAATAACATAAAGAAATGGTGGCCTAACCTTATGTTGTTGGGCCAGATAATCAACATTTTGATGGTTTTCAAGCTAATTCTTAAGCATAAGTTAATTCAAATCAAAATATGACTTATTTTAAATCGGCAAGTCCCCACAGAATCCTTTGACTCTGGAGGGAATCATTTGCCTGAAACCTATGAGTTGGTTTTATTAAATTATTTGTGTGGGAGAAAGACTAAAAAAAGAAGAGATTTTCAGTCCAGCTTTAGGCCCAATTTGTTGAGAAAGGCTCCGTCTCTGAATTGTGAATCAGTAAAAATGCATTTTGGTGGTAAAATGAAAATGAAAACGCAGATTATAGATAATAATTAAGGTTAAGTCAAGTATATGTAGGCCTGTGTAACCTAGTGCTTTCTCCCTCAACATAGCCTAAAATAGTACCACAGCAGCTCCATTCATAAACACTGCTTTTCATATCCATACGCATTGTTTTTCGGTCCTTTTTAATCTCACAAATGACCGACTCACGCTTTTCACCAACACACTTTTTACTGTGTTACCATAGAAACCATCAGAGAAAACCTCGCTGCCATTGACGAGGTCCTAGTCTCGGTGCGTATGAGCGTCTATGGAGTGTGTATGTACTATGATCCTGATGTGGGTGTTTGACGGCTGTGTGGGCCAGTATGGCTTACACACTTGACATGGCCAGTAAAAATCTAATATCGCGAATAGTGAGTTAACTTAATAATAGGGTCTGATATTTGCTGTGTTAACGCGCACAAAGGAAATCTGATCATCAAAAACAACTGGAGGCACGTGCCAGTTTATCAGTGGCATTTTAGAGTAAGAAAGTACAATATTAAAGGGTCCATACTGCGCTATTTTCTGATCTTGTTTGAACTTTTCCTCATCAAAAACATACCCAGAGTTGTGTTTTGTTTAATTCACACATGTTTAACACACAAACCCTGCATATTTAGGCTGTGATCGATTCTCAGTCAGAAAGAAAAGTCAGAAGGAAAAGTGATTACTCTGATTAGATCTGTTTACATGACATTTCAATAATCTGAGAAATGAGATCATTATCTAAATCTATTATCCTCAATCTTCAAGCAGATTTGTGCTGTGCATGTAAACAAAGCAATGATACAAAGGTTCTTTTGATTATCATATTCTGGATGACTTAATGTGACTGAGCTATCAGGATTTAAAGTTTTGATTTGTTTTCATAATAAAACACACTCCTACTGTAGTCCGGTGGGTGTTTGATGGTTGCGTGGGCTGTGTGAATATATTTTCAATAGTAATAGACTAAACTGCTCTGATTAAATCCTTCATAGAAATCACAGTTATCAGCAGACAAAAAAACAAACAAAACGACATATAAAGCTCTTGATACCCACAGAGGAGACAATAGAGGGTACAATAGATCTGAAGCAGTCGAGTATCCATTAGAATTATGCAATCCCATGTAATATGCCTTAATCCACCTCAGAAAGACCACCTCTAACAAGACTCTAAGTATGTGTGTAACCTGTCTGTACTGTAGCACTACACTGATGCTACAGACCAGAGATGGAGGCTTCCTCCATGAACAATGTGCTCTTAATGACCACAAATCACTGGCTTTACACCACAACAGAAAATCAAGTCGATCATTCATTCTGCGAGTTTCTTTCCCCTTTAGTCACATTCTGTTTGCAAATTCATGTTTAATGCATTTTATACTAAACAAAAAATGCAGTAAAACATGGGACATATAAGGTAGAAAACTGGGAAATAGACTACAGTGGGTAAAACATTTATAGCGTACGTCTATAGAATACATGTAATTAAAGTGTAAGAGGCATTTATAGTAAACATATAAATGTAAAAGTATAGTTTATAGTAAACTAGCTCATGAAAAACATCCTATTTCTATAAAACCAAGGAAATGTAAGCAAGATACAACACTGTCCTTAAAAAGTATATTTTCCAAGATGATGTGAGCTATATTTAGATCTAATGTGTAATATGAAACCAAACATTTTTCCTTTGAAAGCGTCTTTGTGGCTACTGGCTTTATTTTCAACAATAGGCTTAAGGACACAGAAGGTCTGTCTTTTGTGAGAGAAATAGGAGTATAGATTATAATGATAAAGAAAGTGCTGACGTGTGGATGCTAACTACAGCTCAGGTCTCGACAGATGCTCCCACTTCCTGTCCCATCATTCAAACAGGAAGTTAGAGTCATTCAGGAGTCATCAATCACAGCGCACTAACACAAAGACCCCCGATTGGGACAGATATTTCAAGACAGCAGTGCAATACCTGCCACAACACAACCAATAAAGAGTGTGTTTTAAAGAGTGTTTTCAGACATCCGTCAATGAGACATGTGTTCAGATTTACTAACGATTATGTTAAGTGAAAGAGAAATTTCAAGTCCCATTAAAAGGGAATGCCGCATGAAACATACAACAGTCATTTAAACAATGCTAGATATAAAGGTCTCTTGTGAGCTTTAAGTCATATTGTACTGATATATCCACAAAAAACATACCTGGAGTTGCCTAAATATGCAGTTTGTGTGTTAAACATGTGTGAATTGGCCAAAGCACAACTCCAGGTATGCAACAACATTATAACATAAATGGATTGAATCAAATGGATCAAGCTAATCTGAGGCATTACTTATTATAAATGCAAAATCTATTATCCTCAATGAATAAATTTGTTATGCAAGTTATGAATATCCATGACAGATCAGCCTTATGTACTTAGATTGTCCTACATGCATTGATCTGTGCAAATACAAGGGATCCTCTGATGTCTTCACTTTGATTGGGGTTGCTACCTCATTATTTTCTCCTCACACAAACTCACACGGCTATGTATGTCTTTTAAAGGACCTCCTTAGCCTTCATTATGTTTCTATGGAAACAGACCTGATATGAGGAAGAGGAAGGGGGGAGGAAGATGGCGGCGACGTGGGGCTATTGATTCAGGAGAGAAAACCAAGAAAAGGCACAAGATGACACACTTCCCGCAGTCATAATCAGAATCAGCTCAGAGTTACGTAATCCGTCAACAGAGAACAGCTGCACTGCGTCATGTGTAGAAAACAGAAGGGAGAGGTAGAGCTATGCAAGATCATTGAGAGAAAGTCCACTGGTCATTTCATATAGGTTTACTTTAGCTGATATACTGGGCAGTGACCGATTTAGTGCAGGTACATGGCCTATTTAGTTTCATTCAGTTTGGTCCTGTTGGTTTTGGTTTATCTCTGGTCTTTGTCCAAGTTTAATTTCAATTTCAGTGTGCAAATGTGTAATCACCCTGAGCCTGACTACTGAAACTGGAAATGTAAAATAAAATAGGACACATATTACTCATCCTATTTGATAAGCAGTAAACGCCACATGCATACGCCATTAGTCTTAGCACAACAAGTGTCAGTAACAGTTTTTGTATCAACCCGATGGATCTACGATTAGTTAAATATCCTGTATCCTTTAACAGTTTGAACTGAACTACATTTGAAAGGGAGAAAGAATGAGCCACTTGAGTCACAGTGAGTCACCAGCTTCCTGTAGACCTGTGTTTGTGTTGAACAGAATGGACCCTGACCTTGTTCATTTGGGTGTTTAGAATGGGTCTGGTGGGTCCTGGTGGGAGCTGTGGCTTTGACTGGTCACATCATTCACTTGTTGATCCACATAGGCTTATGAACACTATAGTCATGTTAAAGACTTCCGGAAAAATACAGAAACATTCAGGCAGGAAAAAGGCAGGCAATAGAAAATGGACTTGTTTCTTTACTTCTGAATCTTCTTTTTGTTCCATAGCTGTAGTGCTTTATATGATGCTGTGATAATATGTATAGAGAATATATTAAACGGTAACGAAACTACAAGAATATTAAAACACCAATTCTGTGCACACCAATAATTATAAAATTTGAAACAATGTGTGAAGTTGCATAATTGAAAAACGAAATATGATTATAAAACAAATGCAGCTACTAAGGTTGAAAAAGTATAGAAAACACAGACTACACAACTAAAAGAATTTCCATTTCTCATAGCTATAAGTCGGATTATGATTAAAAAGTACATCCTCCCACATGCTCACACCAGCTAAAGATACACATAGTGATAGAAGCTGAAGTGGGATGGTGGCACAACGCGCCAAATCTTTGGGGCAAAGCTGACGATAACTCATGATGTTAAATATGGTAAAAAGCTCCCAAGAACAGATGGAGAAATGTGTTAAGTGTGCTAAATAGAGATATGCATGTGCTACTGGTCCAATACACTCACATTAAAGTGACAGTTTATGTATTAGAAACGGATCAAATGGACTGAAACGGCTCAAAAACGCAAAAAAACTCCAAAAACAATCCAGGCCCCATTCCAAACTACGGATGTCACAAATCACAATATATAATTTTAACGATATGGTTATTGTGAAAAAGAAACATCACTAATTAATCTAACAATATTCAATATTATTTTCAAGATGACCAAACAGTGAAATCCTTATTAACAGTTACAAATACTTTTTATCTGTTACCATCGGTTACCAGCTTTATGTAATGAAAAGTCAAGTTTATATGTTATACAGTTAAGATAAAAGAACATTTAGGATTAATTATGTAGAATTTGTACAAATGGCTGATTATTCTACACTTATGGTTTCAATGTTACCTGAATAATCTTAATTATGGATTCACTAAACTTGACATCCCCCAATGCTAATGAGCAGAAAATAAAATCAAAAAGATCAAAATAGGTCTGAAGTAATTAGAACTGAACAGTATTGTCTGTTATGGCTCTTGGGCTTACATCCACTCAACAGTAATCAAAATCGAATCAAAATCAGAATAAAATTAAAACGGCTACATTTCTACATTTGGAAGTACTACAATTTCTCCCACAAACAAAATGTCCTGTCTTATTCTCCATAAAAACTTCTAATCCTATAGTTTTGATATGTCAGTCCATATTTCAAGCTTTTTGTCAATTCTCTTGAGTAGTCTAATTATTAAATAGGCCTGTCACGACAACACATTTTGAATGGACTAATAATTAGCCATAAAACTTATTTATTATACTTATACTTATTAAATTGAGGAAATTGTACCCACAATAAATAGAACCCTAAAATATACTGTCCCAGCTTTCAACGATAAGTCTATATAGTAATAATTGTGACAGGCCTATAATTAAAACATAATTCACAATGCACAATCGCAATTCTCATCGGAACATTATATCACAGTTATCACAGTTATGAAGTATCTTTTTCAAATGGTCCAGCCCTAGAGCAGACACGGAGACGAGAGATGGTCCTGATTGAAAAACCCCGAGGGAGTCCACAAAGATCTGCCAGTTTCCTGTGCTCAAAGGAAAATATAGAAACAGGAAATAGCATCACGGAAAGTAATAAATAGAGGAGGAAATGACATCACAGTGGGGGGTCAGAGGTCAAGAGGAACACAGAGTCCTGGGAAAACATTGCTTCAGAGAGTTTGCAGACTGGTAGGCGAGCTCGAGAAATAACGCGTGGCACGATCTGAGTGTTGGCTGAGAAAGCAATTAGTCACAGGAAAAAAATACATTGTTTTGTTTTCTCGTCAACCGTGTTATTTAATAAAAACAAACCAACATCATTGCATAAAATTTAATTAATAATAAAAATGATTATGTATGAAGAGGAAATGGCAAAGTAGGCCGTGGTTCAGGGTTGAGACAGCTGCCAGTATTTTTATTTCCTTCACATTATAAAGTCAACAGAACGTTCACTTGCATAGTTGACTTAAGTATTCAAATGTCACCGGGTTAGTATTAGTGGTATGTGGCTTTGTAAGGCCCACTGTTATACATACACAGTGATATATGTGGGAAGGTGATACTCAACATGTTCTAACAGAAATGTAATCCATCAGGGTCATTTTAACATTTGAACACACAAACATAGAATACACAAAATGATCAGAATAAGCATGAATCCAAAAGGTCAAAAAAAAACAGTAAATTATGGAGAACAGTACTGCAGATCCTACCAAGGCTTATTAAAGAAATAAGAGTCTAAAATCATGTCAATGTAAGCTGTTTTTGCAGTGACTGGACAAGTTTCCACAGCAACAGTCTTCCATGGAAAAGAGGTTTGTTCGACTGTGGATGATAGCATGGTATCAGATCACTCATGTCTTTGTAAACATGTCTTAGAGGAGACACCACCGGAGTAGGAATAGTCAGTGTGTGTGGGTGGATCTACCTATCAAATTACAAGGGCCTCAAATATAATACACAAAAATGCACAAGAAATAATCTCTTAGAAGTCATGTATACAGGCTACGGAAGTCAAGTTATTTCAAAATGACTAAACAACATAATTTTCTTAGGGTGATTTCAGTAAAAGGATGAATTTGCACATGGATTTTATTAGGGATACACCAATACAATACTGGAATCAATGTAGATATTGCACAATTTTGTCGGTTCACAGATATTGGTTCAGTCTATGTCCGATTTTGTTCAGGAAGTTGGTGCAATAAGATTTACTGGACAATATTACCCTAAACACCCATCTAATATTATCAAAGCTGTTATGTAGCTGCTTAAAATAATAAACAGTATTCAGACCCTGCACTAGTATCAGTAAAGTCTTAACATCGAACCATCGGTGTCAGAACAGAAAAAGATGGTTCGGGCGTCCCTGGGTTTTACTTCAAATAGCCTGTCACTTTTTATCCAGGCACCAAATGAAATGCATAATGCTGCAAATTAAGCAACAAATTAATTATCTGGAGACTGAAAAGGACTTCCAGAGGGCAGGGTTAAAATCCATTACTAGTTTATTCCTACTGATTTAGCCCTCGATTTGATTACAGCAGATATTCCAATATTCCAAAATAGATATTAATAGATAATTCCCTCTGTGACCATACTGTGGAGGGAAACTTGTTTAAATACACTGACATATTCAGTGTTTTGATGATTATTTCATATTAAATTTGAACAAGTAGTGGTTTAATGTCAAAATATTGCTGTTAAAATGTATTTGGTCCTTAAAAACAGCAAAATATCACAAAGTATCACATGTAATATATTGATTATCGCATGTATCCCCATATTGTGATAATATTGTATCATAAGCCATGTATTGTACCGAATCATGAGGGACCCTGTGATTCCCAGCCCTAATTTAAACTAATACGCAATTGAGGAGCTTATTTCTTCACAAAGCTTGTGTCATTGCTATTGCACCATAGCAATGAGACATGCGCATCTGTGAAAAGTATTATAAGTCCTGTACTAGTCCCTGTTAAAGGTCCTGTGAATTGTCAGAGTGAGGATCTCGTCTGGACTGCCAACAACCCAGTCAAAGAGCAGCCAGCATCACACAGGAATTATAAAGAGCTGAAGATCTGAACAGCAGCAGTGTGGGCCCCATGGAGAAATTGTCACTTACCAGCCTGAATTATTCAATACATCCAATAAGATGGAGTCAAATGCACTGTGAAGGAATAGCTCCAAAAATGATACTTTAAAATCTATTAGAACAAGGTGATAAGCAGATGAGATTAAAAGTACAGCCAGAAAATTTAAATATATGGTTTCCAGAAGGATTATAGTTTGTAATAATATGAACTGCAAGGACAATTGTCAATATTGGTTAGTATAAATAGCAACAAGGAGTCATAAACCCAATCGCTCCATGCCTTAAGTCTGTATAAATTGTGAGTTGGAAGGGCATCTGGTGACAGTCTACTCTATACTAGTACTATACTAATATGCAGCACACACACTATGTTACATCATAATGCCATGTCAGTCAATCTATTACCTAAAGGTCAGAGACAAAGCAATGCATAACAAAAGTGTTGAAGGAATGACCAATCTGTCTGTTATTGAACTGCAGACTTATCCGATGGGCATGATAAATATGATAAATGTGTCTAGATCAGTATGAATGTGTATAGATAGAGAGGAAGTGCAGTAAAAATATAGGCAGAGCGGTGTCACAGGAAGCACAAAGGACGTGGGGAAATGGAGGCACAAGATTAGCTTTAGATACCCCTGAAGGAACAACCACAAGAATGACAAGATAAACCTACACAAGATAGATGCTAATTAACTGTACAGACAAGAAGTACAGTGAAAATATGGGTAAAAGACTCAAGAGCTATAAAAATATGGGTAAAAGACTCAAGAGCTGCAAGACAGGAAGCCCAAAGACAGGGCAAAATGGAGGCAAAAGATTAGCTTTAGATACCCCTGAAGGAACAACCACAAAAAAGACGAGATGAACCCACACGAGATAGATGCTAATTAACTGCTATACACTGACATTTGCTGGGGCATGGGGGAGTTGTGTTGGCAACTGAGAATGACAAAGTGGTGCATGTGTGGCAAAAAGGGCCTGATGGAAACAGTTTGTTGCTTCATAAATGACACATTCTGGGTCAAAAATGCTACTAAATAATCATTAAATCTACAGTAGTTGTTAGGTTATTTAAATCTGTATCAATGGATGTCCTTTAAAGCTGCGTGTTGCCTCAATTGAACTGTAAGCAACTGCGTGGGAATATATCTCAATCAAAAAGCCAAAAACCTCAAGTAAACAATACAGGACACATTTTGACACATTTCTGTTGGATTGTCATAGCATCGTCTTTATCATTATTCAGATAATCCAAAAATATATGTATGAATATGTATTTCTGCACAAATAGAGACACTTGACAATGACAAAAAACAGGATCATAAATAATGAAAATGATGCTAAATGCCTAGCGTCCTATGTTGCTTTATAAATGTCTGCAGGCCGTGTCCCTGAGGTGTTTCTGGTTCACAGAAAACCGCATTAGTGACAAGAATTCACCAGAACGGGGCAGAATAGCCTGTCTTTGTGTCCTGCTTGGCCCTGCACAGCTCGGGGTGAAATGCTAAAAATAGAATATCTGTTTCTCATGGCTCTGACGTAGATATGGGAGCACATTGTATCATTGTTTTAACAAAAATGTGTCTCAGCGTGTGTCCCCTGGGGTTTTCTGGGTTTTAGGACGCGTTGGGGTGCTGCTCAATAACCTCTGACCTCTGACCTAAAGGGGCCCATTCAAGGGTGACAAAGACCAGGGCTGCCCAGCTGTCCCTCCGAGTCCCCAGAACTTCTGCACGCACAACTGAACAACTGAAACTAAAGGGAAAGAAGTTAGGGAAAAAAGTTAATAAACATGTTTCCTGGTGGTAACTTAAAGATTGCACAGTGAGGTTTGGTTTAGGATTAATTGTATTACCATAAAATAAGTCAGTGACAGATGTGCCTAGTGATTAACGCTAACATAATTACACTTATAGTTACCATGCTATTCCCACCCGGTTACGCAATGTAATTCTGTATATTCTGGGTTTAGAGCAGTAGAGCCCCTCACGATTTGATAAGACACTTGATATACGGCTCACAATGTAATAACACAATTTTGTGATAAAAGCATAATTGATTAATTTCACATAAAATTCTGTGATATATATTTTTTGGGAGTCAAATACATTTTAACAATCAATGACTGTATAATCAAATTACACAATATTCTGGTATTTCAGCACATCCCTCGTAGATTCTGTGCATTTCCTACACTCTGCAACCTTACTCCAGTCTGTTGTACAGATGCAGAATGGGCCAGTTTAATAACACTGATATATAGGGCAGGCCTCCACTCTCCACAGCCTCCAGCTTTATTGACGCTGTTGAAGTTGACGTCACAGTTCTATACATCGCCTTCATAACCACATTCTTTCCAGAGCCGAGCTAAAGACTAACTGCAATCTGTCAGACTCCAGCGCTGTAATAATCCGCCCTAAACTCTCCACAGACAGACGCTGATAAATCCCAGGCCACACAAACGCACACGGCACCAGACAACTGCAGATGCACAAATGCATGCATCACAAATGGAACTGCCTGAAGGGAAGAAAAATTATTAAAGGGTTTAAGAATGATAAGTTTCAAACTGTTGCCACATCAATTAATAATTCAAACCATTTATTCTATATTTTGTCTTGCCTATGCATTTTTGTGTTGCCTTTAAACAAAGAGCTCAAAGCCATGAATAATGTAAGAATCTATGTTCCTAAGATTTTGGTGATCTTGTAACCAGGTCTGTCAAAAATTATATCAACTCCAATATAGATCTACAATATTTTATATCATGCTGAGTATTTAAAGTGCATAGCCTTTCTGTCTTATTATTTTCAAATAGTATTATATCTATGTTATAACATAACATATGAGTTGATGCATTAACATGAATGACACATAGATACTAGAACTAAGTGATTCATTGTGCTGGCCATGTTTTACAATATGATGTCAAAGGGTTTACTGGGATTATCCTACTTTAGGGTTATTGTGGCAGTGGTATTAAGTAGTTTCAGTGTTATCATTTATCATGATTCTTTGTAGCAATATATCACAATTTATTTTTTATTGTGACAGGCCTTAAAGGTCCTATATTACATAATTTACTATTGTGACCTTGAAGTCATGTTATAATGTTAATATCAAAAACATACCCGAGTTGTGTTTTGTTTAATTCACACTTGTTTGACTAATCCTTTATTATTAGTCTGTCTATATCTCCAATGCTGAAAATACACTGTGATCTTTTACTTTAGTTTAGCAGATATAAGCAATTCCAGGGCTGAAATGATCCAAATGATTCTAGTGATGGTGTATGGAGTTTAAAAACACACTGTATTACTACGACATCACAAGGTGGGACAGCGTACTTTCAGTTTGAGAGAATAAATATGCAGGATTTGTGTGTTCAACATATGTGAAGGAAACAAAATACAACACTAACTATATAACTAGGTATACGGGTATAAACAACACCCATATGGGCCCTTTATGTAATGGACCCTCACATGACATAATATGAATACAAATATGAATACTATCACAGCTCGACGGCCTACAACTTAGATCCATCCCACCGTACCATCATACACTACAGTATAGAACAGTTAAGGTCTCAGTACACATGACACAATTAAGCTGCGTGTTTCTTTGCATGACTTACCAGTGTACAAGCAGTTGTTGGCACTAAAGGAAAACCAATATCCATTTCACACTCTCATTAAGGAAGCTGTCTAATTATCACAGAGGTTTGACAGTGGGGCCTCTAAGGACATTTCACAGGGTAGTCCCAGTCTGCTGATTCTTTGTTTCCAATTTGACCTTTACAGCGAGTGCACAAAGGAGCAGTCATGGAAGATGTTATGGGCACGTCTATAAAGAGACTCAAGTATTTCAAATATAAACACAATCGGATGCACAGCGCTGATTAAATCTGGTGATCTCTGCAACAGCCAAACTATTATTAAAGATAACAATATTAACTGGTTGAGAGTGGCAACTGCTTATAATACAAAATACAAACAAAATAATATTAATACATTTTCTTGTGTGCTATTAAGTTTTATTTAAAGGTACATTGCATAACTTTCTAGTGCTTGTCTCCATGGTAATGTTTCAGCTTTGTCTAGACTGTTCCACGACATTGATTAAACCTATTTATGACGCAGGTTACAGCGCTACACAATATTACAATTCAGATCTGTGGACGGTCACCCCTGTTCACAGATGAATGTATAAATATGATGAATAAATGCTAGATGTATGTACTATGCTTATTGTCATGCCACGGAATGTTCCAGGCGACGTTCACGAGGGGTTAAATGTTGTAGTGAAACACCTGTCAGCTTTGCACTGCAGTGTTGACAGTTTTAGTTTCTCTACTCATAAAACGTTTACTGATATGACTTTGAAATCCTGCACACTTTGAACAAACAGGTGACAGTCCCACACAGCTCAACTTCATAAACTCACAACAACTGTCTCTGCAGCTGCCGTTTACCACCAACGACTAAAGATCAAGATGTGTTCGAGTGAAAATATGAGTCCAAATTCATCCAAACCCGTCTTGACTCTACATTTTGACTATGGCTCCTTTATCATGCATGTGTTTAATGTATTTTTATGTTGAGATCCACTGCAGTATTGTGAAAACAGTGACACATACGATATCCTGTCTTACTATGTCAACACCTGTATGTTAGATCTACACAAACATGCTCTGAAATACACGTCATTTTGTGACAGTTTATATAAGTCAGTCTTCTCTCAAATGTTAATGCGACTGGACAGGTTTAAAATGTGCACTATGAACAGAATTCTTGTCAAAAAATAGCAATTAATCATTCTAAAATTGTTCAGCCCTAACATGAACCCACAAATAACGAAAGATATTGTGACATTTTCCTAATCAGTAACTATGGAGTATTATTTATATCAGAAATATAAAAAGATATGGCACTCTTCAACGTGTAGCACAAATTGGCAACTGCAACATACGGCAAAGACTTGTAAATACACAACTACATCTAAAATGACTTCATCTCTACATCAGTTTGGACTCCTCACTCAAAACTCTTTCTCTCTATCTCCTGGTCTTGTTGCTCATAAATCAACGGTTACATAAACTCCTTTCAAGTAAGTTTCCACCAGGTTACATGAGACCCTCTTAAGTTCAAAACAGGATGTTATAAAGCCCTCAGATGCTTGTTCACTTGGGCTTTGTGTAGCGCAAAATGAAGGCAATTTCTTGGTCATCTTTTGAACGGTGTAAAAATATCTGTCAATGTCGTGTGTGTGTGTGTGTGCGTGTGTGTGTGTGGGCTCCGGCAGAATACACTGGGAGGGGGGAAGTTTGACTATTATATAACAATTGTGAATCAATCAAGGTTGTTCTAGATGAAGATTTCAAATGCTTTTGTTGAGAGACACACTATGCTATGATAGATTTTAGAAAATAAGAAATGCACTACTTTATTTGCAACAAGAAGTGATATTATCACACCTGCAAGACTAAAAAAAAAACTTGTGGTTAGTTGCATCTTCTTGTAACGCTTTATACTGTATGCTTTTGCAAAAGGTGTCACGTTTCTGGTGGGGTTTCGTGAGATGTCATTGCTTTATCTGTAATGCTCCAGATTATGGCATTAAATATATCCACTCCCATGGTTGCAGGTCTGATCTAGGGAGAGGGAATTCCGCTCAGTAAGAAAGCATATTTTTGAAGGAAGATTTTTAAGTTTAAAGCCATACAATAGAACATTATAGTATGACAGACAACATCTCCATGGAGACAATCACATAACAAACCCCGCACCAGTTACTACTTAGTACCCCTTAAGTACTAAGTAATTTGCAAAAGGTCCTCTTGGATTCATACCCACCAAAACAGCAATTATACAGTCTCATCATCAGTAGCAAAAATATTGCTCATTGAGAAGGTCTGTATTGCTTTTCCACCAGAACAGCTGTTAACTGGTGTTATTAGAGTCTTTTTTTCAGGCGAAGAGTTTGTTTTCATACCTGACAGTTTTGACTGCTCACTAGCGGTCTTCTTCAGAGAGGTCACGTGATGTTGCTGTGATACGTCTGGTCAGCTGATTTATAAAGGCTTTAGAGCAGTCTTCCTACCGATGGAGGCAGGATGACAGCGCCATCTGCGGTCTGACTTGCTCAGGACAGTATCCCAGGCATGTGAGAGTAAAAAAGCCCCCTCGTACTGGTTTATTATCCTGGGGGCACGTTTCCGTATTTCAGTCGTCTCTTTAATAATCCGGCGGTGATATTTGTTGTCCTCTGTTCCAATGATGCTTGCTCCATCCCAGTTCATAATGGGGTTTTCTCTTTTGCAATGGTCAGAAATGGTAAATGCAGAGTTGAAAACTTGGGCAATTACTCATCCACCCAAAAGACAAAATAGAACTGGACATAAAAGTAATGTCAAAAACTAAATACCCTGCATATCCTGCAATAAAACACACATCGGGGAAACGGAGCACATTCAGTACACAAAAAAAGGAACATGCGACAGAATGCGAAAAGGAAACAGTGAAGTCATGGACACGAGCAACATAACACAAAGCAGAACGGAAACAACTCAAATCAGCAATTTCTGACCACTGCAAAAGACAAAACCCCAATATGGACTGTTTGAGCAAACATCACTGGAACAGAAGACAACAAACATCATCGCTGGATTAAAGAGGCACTTGAAATATGGAAACGCGTCCACAGGACAATAAACCGGGATGAGGGGGCTATTTTACTCTCACACACCTGGGATACTGTCCTGAGGAAACTGGACTGCAGATGGCGCTGTCATCCTGCCTCGACCGGTAGGAAGACAGGGCCAAAACCTGAATAAATCAGCTGACCAGACACGTCACAGCAACATTATGTGACCACTCTGAGGAGGATCACCAGTGAGCAGTCAAAACAGTCAGGTATGAAAACAAAAAATCTGAAGACCAAATGAACCTCATTGGACAAGTGTCACTGTAGAACATATGCAGGTATAGCATTAGTATTGACCAGATGACCCTGTGATAAGGACACAGTGTGAATTCCTGCATCTGACCTTTCAGCTGTTTTAATTGAAGCTGAAAAACGAATGAGCCAAAGTCATGGAGACCGTATCACTCCACTCACTCATCCTCTAGTGTGTGCTCAGCTGTGAGGAGGAAATGAACACACATGAACGCTATTCAAGTCTGAAGAACAAGAATAGAGTAACTGAGGTAGGGAATATCTCAGCAACTAGTATGTGAAACGTAAACAGGAAATGCTCAAGATGGACCTCTAGTCACACTCTCATTCAATTGAAATACTAAACTGCTGAACTAATTTAGTGGAGATAATCAGACCAAAATGAATAAACAAACTGTGAGCATATGATTTAAATTGTGATGGCAAAACAAACAAAATAAAGAAAACAACTAAATCGTGGTCGACTAAAGACCTTTTGCATTGAGTAATCATCTAAAAATCGGGTGAAAGTAAGGTGCTGGCAAAAGCTAAAATTCAATTCAGTCTTGCAAAAATGAAGTATGTATACAGAGAAGTAGAAGAAGAAATACGGAGAAGTGCAAATAAACAGCACCTTCAAATATGAAAACACAGATTAAACTGTTCGGTCACTCCCCAAACCACACCTAACCTGGTCCATTCTTTTCCTTTCTTCTGTTTACCTTATAATCCCTTATAATCTTAATCAAATAATTCATCACACAATAAAAGCCATAGTCGATTAAAACACCATCTACCAAGTAACTGACTGAATGACCAAAGGACTACAGCCCTAGTCTTTCATATGCAGTCTCTTAACCAGATATAACAAAACACAAAACTTACTAGTGTTATCCACGTTGATAGTATTTGTTTGCAAAATGTGACTTTTTAGTTAATGCCATCTTAATCTTATGGCCCAGTATTCGCTGCAGTATTGTGTAGAGTCTCACTGTATTGTAGACATGATTAAAACATCTTTCCAAATATTAAAAGGTGAACACTGCTCTGAAACGAACAAAATGAATCATGGTCTATTTACCTTGGCTTTTTGGCCACGTTGCTAAAAGCACTGCTGCCTGTGTGGCTTGCCTTCAAATATACGTAAGAAAGTCCATAAAATATTGCAATCTTAAAATATGGTCAACAGTAAAGAGCTAATAGGTTTGTGATCATATTGTTTGGTGGATTCTGCACAGTGAGCAGAGCCAGCTGCAGGATGTCAGATAAAAGTGTTTTTTGCATGAAATCATCAATTGCTGTCAGTAGGAGCAGCTTTTTCGATTAGCAGCGTCCCGACACTTGATGCATGAGGACAAAATAATATTGTCCAATACAAAAACATTGCAACAGACACACATTATCTTCAGTAATGAGCTCCTGTCTGTAGTATTTACGCAGCTCATTTCACAAACAGGAAGAAGATTCAAACCATTTCCAGCGCATTTGGAAGCACTTAGCAAACCCAAAACAGAGAAAAACGCAATACATCTGAAGCTCACTCTGCGGTATACTTTAAGACAATTGGGGCTGTCTAATTAAAATAATGACCAACAAACAGTTGTCTTTTTGTTGTTGCTCCTTTAAAACCCATGTACACGATTTCTCCCATGTACTTCAGCAAAAATTGTCCCAGAGCAAATACATTATAAAAGCAGCTCTTGAAATCAAAATAAGCACAGATAAAAAACACTTTATTGTCCAATAATCATGAAGTGCATAATAAGCATGCTAGTTAAACTCCACTCTGGCTTTTAATAGTTGTGAAAAGTGCGGTGAAAAATTCTGAATGCTTAAAATGCAGAAGTAAATGCAGAATACATTTGAACCACTAAAAATGAATAGAATTTTTTAAAAGTAGTTGTACAATTGGAATAGCTAATTAAAAAATAAGTAGTTGTCCTTCTATCTATTATCTAAAAATATACTCTTTTTGTATCTGATCATTATCAAGCTTAACTTTGCCCACAAAAAAACAGCAGAGCAAACATGGCATTATCTCACCGTAACCTTTTCTTAAATCCTGACAGTAAGATTCAACTGATTGGCCAGTGTCATTTATAAACCCCAGGCATTTAATTAGATAGAATCGCTTCAGGGCTACACCCGGGGAGGCAGCACATTCACTTACACTGAAAAAGACCTGTTACATGGTGCTGGCTGGTCTCCACATCATTTAGCCGAGGGAGGAGAGAGATTCTGACAGCACTGAGGGAAGCCGAAGGAGGACAAAAAGCATTCAAGGATTTTCTTCTTATGCATACTGGCCGAGTGTTTACACTCGGGTTTTGGTGAAATTTGGACTGGTGTGCCTTTGTTTGAGGATCAGAGGCGTAGATGAGAGCGGTGGGAAAGAGGCAGTTTAAATGGCCTTATATGTTGGACAAAAGGATGAAAAATTAGCTACTAGCTGCACATCATAACAAGCTACTATAATGATACTCAGAAATGAACAGAAACTAACTCCAGTATTGAAACCACACACTCAATTAAAAATGTATCGATCCAAAAAAAAAAAAAAAAAT
>KN521474.1:0-32066 GCA_000787155.1 Scartelaos histophorus | reverse complement strand
AAAAAAAATCACATAAATGAGCCGCGATTTCACATTTTTTTGGACATAGTTTTAGAATGTTTTGAACTATAACTGAAATAGTATGATCACATGGTATTACAAGACTTTATTACATTCTTTTTTCCTCAATATTGAAATTGCGTTTAAATGTTAACACTACTAAATTGCAATACTATTACTGTTTTTTACTAGTACTGCTGTCTTGCATAAAATATTCTTATGTATTGAATCATATAATCCATTGGTACTACAGAAAAAGTCTTTTTTATAGGGGAACCCAACAAAAATATACCAATTGTATTTTCACTCTACAGTTGATTGAGTAACAGAGACAATCAGATGATGTTGACATGTTTTTGTGTGTGCATGTTGCAATAATTTGCACATTTGCTGAATTTTTGGAGTTCTTGTTGTGCCTGTGGGGCAGGTGGCAGCTGCTTGGCCCCCCTCAGCTCCCAAACACACTCTCTCCTCTGTGACTGTGAGGCCGCTCCAGCCCACTAGAATACACAGTGCCTCTAACATTAGCAACGCTCTTGGAGGAAAAACCATGTGGAGCTGCCCGTCACTGCCAAGGCTCACAGCGTAAACCATCTCTGCCCCCGTAACAATTGCACATCTCTCCCTCCACCGAGCTTCTGTGCAGGGGGGTTGCACACAAAACTGGGTACGTTTTAGTTCTCAAGAAAGCAGTACAAGCAATACAACCAACAACCTCCAGCTGGAATTCAACACTCATAAAGAAATCAAGCTTGAAACTTTACAAAATGCTGATGTTTATAAACTGGCTATAAAACTATGAAACAACATAATACTACTGCAAAAAATACACTTGTAGCTTTCACAAATATATGAGCTCAGGCAAAATGTGTTTTTCAGAGCAAAGAACCAGCATAAGCAGCAACCAGCTAGAATTCAATAATGCAAACAATATAACTTGACATTTTACATATAACTTTAGCCTGCCTTAAACTGGACAAAACCTGGTATTCTGTCTTTTGTAGATATCAAAAAGCTCCACACTGTAAAGCTTTGAACTTTCATACTTTGTCCAGGGTCAAGTTAGACACAACTTCCTTTTTGCAGCAAGTATATGGCTTCCAGCAATGCATATGACACAATGTACAAGTCTTAGTGAACCAAGAGAAGCAAAAGATAAATATAAAAAAACATACTGAAGAGCATACCTCACTTAGTAGCAATGTAGAAGAAGCTCAGAAGTCCATCACCTATCACTCTGACTATGAACTAAGTTACTACTAGCAGCTCAAGACGAGGAAGGAGCAACAGTTTGAGGAGGCAAAGGAGAGCTATGGTGTGCTCAAACAAGGAAGTAGAAGGGAGAAAAAAAAATCTGTTTGGAAAGAGATAGCAGGGAGTGGTAGCGAAAGCCTGTAGCGGCCTTGTAGTCTCCTAGTCTAGGCAGGAGGTCTCGTAAAAAATGCACACAAACTCCTCTTTCTCTCTCTTTGCCGCTCCTGCTTGCTTTCTGTTGCCACTCTGCCTCTCCCCCAGCCAGGCTTGACGTCAGAGTGATCACATGACCTGGCTGACAAAAGGGGCAGGGCCTGTGAAAGAGAAAGAGCGAGTGGGCGAGTTAGTGAGAAAGGGAAAAAGCCTGGGTTACTATAGAAACAAGCAGCAATGATTTCAATGCTTTTTCAATAGGTCACACACTTGCAGGGTTTTATAACGAGCTAGAGGCTGGAGGAAAGGAGGATATTGCCAAGGTTTTAATGAAATTACTGAGACAGAATTAAGAAAAGAAGGAAAAAGCAGTAGAGGCTGAATTTTTGGGTGAAAATAATGCACCAGACAGAGCACCAGACAAAGTGAACTTTTGAACCAGACAAGAGTCACTTGTTACACAGTAATTGGTGAGCACTATGTTTTGATTAACACAACAGAAAATATGAACTTGTTTTCTTAATGGAGAAGATATTGTTGAGGAAATAGGAGCTTGTGAACAATGATGGCATGTGACTCAAGCATCGTGTCTTTAAGCTTATAGCACTGTTTCAGAAAAAAATACCCTGACATTACTCCTCTATGTAGGCCTGCCATAATATTTACTATATACAGTAAAACTATTGTTCATAATAACTAGAACCATATCATTTTGGGCACAATATTTGTCATGTGTACATTTTCTTTGTAATAATAGTGAGATTGTAGATATTTTAGTATAATTTAGTAGTAAATTGTAAGATTTGAGCTGTAGGGACTTAAATCGATCACTTCTATGGTTAATTATTTTTCATTCATCTATTAATTTATAATTCAGGCCTTTAAATGAAACTATCATTTAAAATTATGGTTTACTTGAATTATCCTGTGCTATAAAATAGTTTCCGTATTTCTTTATAACACTACATTGTGCTTCAGGCCTACCTGTATAGAAGTAGTTTTTTTTTACACAAATTTATAGCATTTAAAAATGTCACATGATGCCATATACTGAAACTGAAAACTGAAACAAAAACAAACAAAAAAAAAGCTTTACAAATGTTGTTATGTATGCACAAGCCAAGAGGGTTAGGTGCCATAAAACCATAATCTGTTGGCAACTTTATTATTCTATTGGCCAGGTATTTCTAGTAACAATATGCAATATACACTTCCAGTCAGAAGTTTGGACACACCCTCTCATTGAATGTCTTTTTTTTCTTTATTTTTACTACTCTCTACATTTTGTGTGCCTACAAAAGTAAGATATATTAAGATAGATAGATCATCTGTTAATATATCAATTTTCACCAGGACACCATCCTAACCATAACTCTCTTTCTTTTATGAGTGAATTTATTTTGATGTTGCCTATAAAGTTACCCCTCCCCTTCCCAAAGTATGCAGTTTATCTGGGCCAGTCCTTTCTCCTCAGACAAAGGGTGCGTGGCGTGGTCCTACCCTCCACCAGACCCTCCTTGTCCCATCCTCAACCCCCCTCCTCACCCCACCCCCCACCACATTCATCTGAAAACCATCTGGGACGTTTGAATAGAAGCACAGAGGGCCCCCGACAAGAGCAGGGTCAGCCAAGTGAAAAGCCCCTCCAAACTACTGCCACTGAAGGTATGTATGGAGAAGTTTGGATTGGATTCACTGTATTGATCCATAAAGAAATGTATTGTACAATTATGTACAAATAGACAATCATTACAGATGGCATATGACACTGTGAAATAAACAAGATACAAAGATTAAGTAGCTAATATATTAAGATGCTGGATCAAAGTTCAAAGTGTTATTCAGGCTTATAACAGTTTGTGGGAAGAAGCTGTTAGCAGTGAGAAGTCTTACATTTAATGGAGCGATACATGTCTCTGCCAGGATGGCCGGAGTGCCATGATCTGAACAGGGCTTTGTTTAAAAGTCAACATTTATAAAGAGCCTCAAGGATAATAACTATCTCTATCTTTAAGATGAATAAATTGACTCTGAAATACAATACATAGTAGAAGCCAGAGAACAGGGAAAGTTATGTTCAGGTCAGAGAGAAAAACTTGATAAATACAAAGCTGTCACATGAGTTCACATGATGTAAGGGCGGAGAGGTCAGCTGGGAAGAAGAACTACAGGAATGGGAGCTCTACTTCACTTCACTGTGGAGTCCTGGACTGGAGTTAGAATCAGCAAATATAAATCATATACAGTGGGACTTGATCAAACAGTCTAAAAGTTACTATCAACGCTATGGCTGCAACAGTTTATATAGATCCTTTATCAGTTTATAGACATCCTTTATCAGTTTATAGACATCCTTTATCAGTTTATAGACATCCTTTATCAATCAATCAATCAAGAGATTCATAAAACCTCCTAAAGAGGTCCTAAAGAAAACTCAGGTTTATTGGATTGATTGTTATTGAAAGTCTGCACTCACCGTATTAAATACATTTTATAATGTGTAAAACTCAAAATGTAGGCTACAACAGAAATATAAACATTTTTAGGGATGCTTGGATTCAAGTTAAAAAAGAATAAGAAGAAATGTGCATCCTCGTGAGCAAAGTGATTTCACTGAGAGGAAACTGTTGATACAGACTCTGTATTTGACACAGGCCTGTGGCAGACAGCTCCCCTCACACCCAGCCTACTCCCCTCTCATATGCAGGAGCATGTGTCCAGTGCAGGGTGTGTTACCGGCTACAGGGAAATCCTGCGTCCCAGCGGCACAGGAAGCACAGACCTCCGAAAGGAAGAGAAAGCACTTGACTCCAGCCCACAGCAGCTCCACAGACTACAGCCCAGTCCAGAGGAAACAGCCACACAGTGCCTCCAAACAACTTCAGTCTGGGGACAAAACCAAGGAGAGGAAAGACAACATGTCATTCAGGACAAAAATAAAGTCAATATTAAAGGTTGAACCACTACAAAAATTGTAGTCAATTCCTTGGGAAAATTTTACAGTGAGTACTACTTTATAACTCCACCTCAGTTAGCATTATTAAAGCACAAATAAAGAATTCATTCAAAATAAACAAAAGGTTTATTGATGATTCAGGCTTAAGGCTTAGGGCTTAGGGCTTCATGCTTTATTAAGGTTAAATAAAGAGCAGTTACAATAAATGTTACAAATTCATTTTCAAAAATAATGATTATTCAGGTATATATTATTGCATAGATCTTTTGGGTTTACATTTTTGAAGAAGGACAGCTGTTCACTCTAGCATTTGTTCATAATGCCATAATGCGTAATCCCTCAGTTGTCCAGGTAGGATCTATAGATAAAAAGGAAAGGAGTTTCACTGATCAGGCAAGAGGAGCTGCCTGGATGAGCAGCAAAACATCTTTACTCTAAAACATTTGTCCAGTTGAAAGAATTAAATTTTTCTTTTGCCATTTGTTCATAATGTAAAATCTATGTCAATCCAATCAACAATGTTTTTGACAATACAAAATACAATTATAGATAATGGACAAGGCGAGGAGGTTGCTGGTTGTGCTGCTGCAGTGAACATGAGGCAGACAAACCCTCCAGCACAGAACTGAAACAGGAGGGTGAGTAGAGGAGAGAGAGTGCATTTATATGGTTTGAGGCTTGACAAAAACAATTGACAAAATGTACAATAGTTCAGTAACAACATAAAGACCTCCTGGCTGTCATTTCATTCACTTCCTACATCTTACTCAGATAAGTGAAAACAACTCAAATCTTGAAGAAAAGATCATGGACAAGTAGCTGTTGGCACCACAGTCGGGTGGTATAGTGAGGATTATCTCTGCTGGTGACTCACTTTTGGCCAATCAGAATTAAAGGTCCAGTACTGAGGGGAATTGACTCTTTAAGCCATGTTATAATGTTGTTACCTCATCAAAAACATACCTGGAGTTATGTTTTGTTTCATTCACAAATGTCTGAGTAATGCTTTATAATTAATCTTTCTATATCTCCAAAAATCAGAATGCTTTGTTCTACCTTGTGGTGTTATGAAGTGGTAGTTTTCAAGTTGACAGCGGCACTTTATCTTTAGCTCAGTAGAGATTGCCAATTCCAGGGCTGAAATGATCCAAATGACTCTAGTAAAGATGTATGGAGATTACAACCATGGATCTATTAAAATAAACAGAGTGGAGCACTTCCTGTATACCACATGCCATCACAAAGTGGAACAAACTGTTTTTAGTTTGACGGAAGAACTCAGCCTATGTATATGCAGGGTTTGTGGATTAAACACGTGAATGAAACAAAGCACCACTCCAGGTATGTTTGTGAGGAGGAAGCAGCATTATAACAGATCAGAAAATAGCATAATATGGGTCCTTTAAACAAAATGTATCGCAAACAATCTTCCTTTTTACTTGTGATCTTCAATATGACATCTTATTATCCCATCCTCTAGTGAAATGTCACTCACTTCACGCATCTTACTCAAATGCCAAAATCTAAGCTGTGCCAAATATTCCTTTCACCTGTGGGCCTCTTGTAAACAGTAAATTGGGCCTGCTTGTTGTCACATTGTTGTGGTGAGAGCAGAGGAACCTTGAACCTGGATCAGAGCGCTGTCCTGTTAATCTGTGCAGCTGCAGGCATTAGATAACAGCAGATTAGAGGGATAATCCACAGAGGAGCCCAAAACTGTTAACAAGATCCCACTACGTCTTATCGAATCAATCAATGTGGGAAACCCTGAAGGCTTTCACTTGCATTTCAGATAACAGTGTAAGCCTGGCTGAATTAAAAAGAGGATTTACTTGGCTTCGGCTTGATAAGCAAAGAGGAATGACACAATTTGTAGCACGAAGTTTGGCTGTAATCTTAATTATACAGTATATACAATGTGGTAACACAGCACAACAAGTGTATAGGGGAAAGCATTGGCACAGCTGCTACTGCATCATTATCATCAATAAAACTTAAATAGTGAACAAATGCATATGAAATTAGCGCTGGGCAAAGATACAAACTCCAAAAGTAATTTTCTACATAAACTCAATACACCAGTGTCATACAAACTAGTATTTATTAGGCAGCTCAAATAAAGTGAACTGAACTTTTTAAGTCCATTTATTACTACATCTTCTAAATGAACATCTGTGCTATTCTACAGTAACATAATAGCAACTTTCATTCATGTTTTTTCCGGGTTTTCAGATACTATAGGGCAGTACTATTTAATACAGAGGGGGGCAGTTAAAAGTCAATACATGCAGATTTTTGTTGTAATCGTGAGTTCTGGTCCATAATAGAAACATAGGCTGTATATATAAGTTGACATAGCTAACCCGCCAGCTCAACCAACTCCATCAGCGCTCTCTTTGTAACTGCTGCAGTGAGCCTCGTCATTTTGGTCTTAAAAAGTTCATATTTGCCTGCTCTACATGATCCTGGTGTTTTTATTTCACCATTTTGATATTTTGATTAATGCCCTTTTCTAATATGGAGCTTGGTTCCAAATTCGTCTCTATGACCATGAGCGTCATGAGCTTCATTTGACAGGAGCCGAACACTATGGGTGACGTCACACTGCCTTAGCCCACTTCTTTATTTGATCTATGAATAGAAATGATTAGGTTAAACTTATGTGAATTTTCCTTCTTATTTCACGTCAAACTTTCACTAAAGTCACTACTGATATTTATCCTGTCTAATGCTGTACATAAACATAGTCATATTACTGTAAATAACATTATAATATACTGAAGTCACTTTACTGAGATTTATTCTGTTCATATGCTGCACTGTTACTTTTATTGTACATAACAGAGTCAATTTTAATTATTATAATTTTTTTATATTTGTAAATTATTTTTAAGCCATTATTTATATCTTGTTTTATTGCATATTACCATGTTCCTGCTGTTCTTGAACTGTGCATTGCAACACTGAAATTTCCCCAGTATGGGACTAATAAAGGCATATCTTATCTTAAAATCTCCTTGATGCAATATAATCAATATTTTCTTGCGTAAAAACATACATCTTTACCCAAGCTTACATAAGCACCAACGCCTCTTCAGTCTGGTTTGTCATAACCTTAAAGTCTTTTTATCCAGAGTATACAATTGTAGTATGCATAGAGCTCCCACACTTGTAATACTTGTCATTTGCATTAAAAACAGAGCTAGTGTGTGATAGCCCTGGAGGAGAGTCTCATTATGCAAGGGCCAGTGTGTTTACACTGAACCAAATAAATCCAGCTTAATGCGAGTCACTGGAGAATCAAAGAGCAGAGAATGACGTCTGATATGACTGAGCAACAATCTGGTGAGGCTTTCCAAATACACTCCCCATTTACTAAAAATCTTTAAAAAAAATTAGGCATTGTACAGAAAGGTTTTGTTTGGCAATTGTATAATAATTTAAAATGTCAGTGTCTCCTGTGGAATAGTGCTGTTTATTTTTGGAGAATGACCTTTTTGCAGCCATTGATGCTAATGCTGCTCATAGCGCGTCTCTCCAGAGTTGTAGGTGAACAAGGAGCTGAAAATAGCTCACCTCACATATTATACCAATAATACACAACAGTGGAGCCCTCAGGTGTTCACCATCTTCACTGAAGATGCCAGTCAGTGTTTAGCAGACATTTACTAACATGCCACTCGCTGCCATATGGAACCTATTTACAAATGTAAACGAAGAAATGCACTGCTCGTATATCTGAACTATCCCACTCTTTAGTGTGCAATTTGCACATTATACATTGTGAAAAAGGACAGTGACCTTTTAAAACTCTATATACTACAACTACTAAAATGCTATAGGAAAGTGCACTAGTTTTGTAGAAACTGGTGCATCCTGTATTGTCGTTCCCACCTGCAGCATCGCTCCACACCACATGTTTCTGTGTCGCACAGAAATAGCTCTCCACACGGAGGATTTCGGAGAGATTTTATATATTTTTTTGCCAAAATTCTTTTTGAAAGTGAAGAAAATGTACAGCACGCTCAAACGGCCAATTTACACAATTTGTATTTATTTCCCAATAACATTTCGGCAAAAAGCCCTCTTCAGGTCATTTCTTTCTTGCTTTGGACTACAGTACACTGCAACACTTGCATTTGTACATCTCCAAAAACTTTGGTGTTTGTTTCATATGAGAGACTTTTTTACCATTTAGTCTGCTTAACCATGACCATAAATAAGTGACCACAGTAACTATTTGGGAAGCACTAATAGTGACAATGACAGATAACAGATTAACAGACAATTAAAAGCAGTTACACTGTAACTGGCGAGATGTTTTTCATAAAAAAAAAAAATCAGTGAATTCACTTTCAAACATATTTCTTTCCAACAGTACAGTAGGTTAATTTTGTGTTTAAAAACAAACCTGCTGCTGTGAGTATTATGTAAGTGAAAGGTGGGCAGCGATGCAACTGGCTCAACAGGCTAATCCAATGTACCTGAGCTGGTGCCAAAACACTGACAGCAGCGTCTTCCTGTGGGCTTGTGTAATCGACGTGTAGTAGAATTACATGGAGCATTCACATTCATTCAGAGCTCTGAAACACATGGTGATGATATAATGTAAATATAGCATTATGGAGATTAGGGAACATTTATGATCAACTGTAATGTAAGAAAAAGTACAAATGTATAAAATAACCTTTTAAAAGCTAAACGATGTTGTCCATCTGTTCAATCATCCTAATGTCATAGCATCATCTGTCCAGTAGGTTTGAGCATTATTATAATTAAAATCTGGAGGCACTCTCTGATTGGCTGATATAATTAAGGAGGAAATGAAAAGTGCATTCACTTCTAAACTAATATGTAGTTTTCTTGTAGCAAAATAAACAGGGAATACATATTTAGAATTTGGGTATTACAATTAGGAGTCTCTTGTAGTTTAGATTAGATTAAATTAGATTATTGTTGGGATTACCATGATTATGGCAGCAATAATTAATCCTTTATTTCACTGTGATAAAATACAATATTGTTTTGTGAGTCTTCCTTGTAAAGTTAACAGTAATGTGGGAGGCCAGGATTACATTTAGTCAACAGAAACAAAAAACAGCCATTAGAAGGTGAAATAGGCCATCCACTCCTCTCACTGGTGCAGAGTGTTTCAAACCATATTTGTAAAATCCAACAGGAGGCAGAGAGTGAGTCATGCTCTGTGCCATTAAGAAAACAGCCCACAGACGCATCCTGACGATTTACAGCCTGCAGGGTCCAACGGCAAGGCTCAAACCTAACCTCACAGTACTGTTTCAGATCAGGACCAACTACAACTAAAACTATGTAGAAGAAGAAAATGACAGAAAGAAAAGAAAAGAAAATGACTAATTTAAGTAATGTAGATCTTATTCTAGTCCTGGTTTAGCCCTGGTTTGGCCCTGATCTTGTTCAGGTTTAGTTCCTGCTTTAGTTGGTTTTGATATGCTGTATGTGCAAGTGTGAACACAGCCATTTGTGTCCAATGATGTGCTTGGAAGGTATAAAGGATGTGGTTATGCCTTTTGTTTGTTCATGAAATACTAAAAGCCATTTTTATTTTGATTTTGAAAAGAAAAAAAAAATCAACAAATAAAATCAATCAGTGAAGGGGAAAAAAAGATTCGCTTGTTTTGCCACATCAATCAGCCACACTTTGAATTAACAGTTTGTAATTGTCCTTGCCTCAGTTTTAAAATGATTACATTTTCTCAGTCCCTTTATTGAGTCATTATTCAGTATTTGGTCAAATATAAGCCTTTCTGTGGTAACCAGGCAACCACATATGGGGTTGAGTGGTATTTGGGTGACATTCATACACTGATGCGTTGGCACAAACCCTCACTGAGCTGGTTTGCATTTGTGTAATAGGATTATACTTGGATTATACTGTTAGAAAAAATATATTAAAAAAATAATTATGAAATAAATCAATTTTCTAAATGAGATAACTAGTTATCCTGGTGTTCTGTTTAGTGGTAAATTTTGGGACAAAATACTGTGTACAGTGGTGGAAGATAAGTAAAAGTAGTAAAGTACTGTACTTAAGTATACATTTTTTACTTTCTATTTTTACTTTACTACATCTGAGAGCAGGTATCTACTTTCTTCACTGCGCTTTTGAACAGGACTGAAATGAAAAAAGTACTTGTTATTACTGTGTGACAGCCAATGAAAAGGCTGAGGGTTTATCTTAAACATGTTTGTAGTGTGAGCAAACAAGATATACAAAGAAAAACAACTAGGAAAAAATTATCGATTGAATTGTTTCTGTTCAGCAAAAATCATACATATATTTAAAGGGGTTATTAGATCTCAAAATCTACACAAAATACTTAAAGTACATTTATTTTTTACTCAAAAGTGCACCAAGTAACTTTTTGGTCGGGGGTCAGTCACCTGCTTGTTTCTATGGATATGTCATTGCTCTGCTTCAAATGTTCCACAGTATGACATTAAACATATCTACCTTATCTACACTTATTCAATGGGGTGACCCATAATTATTCTTCAGGGTCACCTCTCCACAGATCTGACCAGTAACTTGGTCTGGTTTGGTCTCCATAAAGACAGAGAGGTTTAATGCCATGCTGTGAAGCCTTCCCGACAAAGCAATAACATCTCCATGGAGAAAAGTTACACTATGCACCTTGAAGGAGATTTTTTCATGTGATACTTTTACTTTTACAAGACTATTTCTTTGCTCTGGTATCTGTACTTTTAAGTAACAAAACTGAGTCCTTCTCTCACCAATGGAAAACATAAGACATCTGAGTTATTACATTCAAATCAGATTGCAGAGCGATGACAATGCATCTGTATCACACTATCATCTAAACTCTGTCAAACAAACCAAGGATTTCAAGTCAAGTTTGAGCCCAATCCAAACACAGCCCACTCCCTCCAGAGCAGCACCTGCCTGCCTAATCTATTGTTCCCTTATAGCAGATGACAGACAGGCCACACGCAGGATTAGCTTCTACCCAATCTCTCATTTATCAGCGACTAGCAGCAGGTAGATTCAAACCAAGGCCACCGCTACCACCTCCACCAGTCACGACAAGCGCCTAACTTAATACATAAATATATATGTGTGTGCGTGCAGTGCAGTCAGCCTAAGCCCAGCACTCCTACACACATAACAAGAATAATCTGTAGGAATATATAGACAGTAGCTGCATACTGATGGCTGTCTGCTGCCTTAAAGGGGATGGATGAGAGGATAACGCTGTTGAATTCAAATGTCAGTCAAACAAGGACAATAGGTTTCTGAACTATGGAACTGTGAATAACTACTGGTAAATACACTTAATGCATTTGGTTTTTTTTATTGCATTTCTATACTGTAATGATGGTTTATTATGTGAAGTGTTTTCTGTCATGGAAACTAGGCCTGTCACTATAAATGCTATATCAACATGTCAAGTCATATATTTTCTCTGTAAATTCTTTGTACATGCTTTGTGTATGTAACAATATCAAAATTCGTCAATATGATATTTTTACCATGTGCATCTCATGGTTCAATATTTATTGCAATATTTTGTGAAGGGTAAAAAAATTGTGAATATGGTACTTTTTCCCTTTAAGCATTGGAAAAGCCTCGAAAAGCCTGTTGTACTGTTATAGTATGAAAAGTGCTTAATAACTATTAAGTTTTGCATTCAAATATTTATTTATTGGAGGTTTTAAACTATATTGTACATTTAAAATACTTGCGAATAATTTTGCTTTATGATTTGGTGTCAGTATTATTGTTTATCATCTATATTTATTTCAGGAATATATTGCACTTCAGAATGTGTCATCATAACAGGCCTAATGGAAACCACTCTTCCATACTTAATAATAAGGAAGAATTGAAGAAAACTCAGTTGGTGATCTTAATTGTTTGCCACTGAATTCCCTTTGTACAATAGATCATACAGGAGATAAAATGCAGTAAAGAGATCAGAGAAATGCTGTGTCAGTTTGTCATGGCCGAGATTTGGAGTTGCAAAGTTGAAAAGCTGTTTGCTGAAGCTCTATCTGAATCACATTTCAGTAAGCAAGCATTAGAATTAGGTAAACTCAGTGAATTGGAGGTTAATTAGAATGTCATTAGTGACTCAGACATAAAAAGTGCATTGCTAAATCATATTAAAAGTCAAAATCTATTCTGTTCCCTTATCAATAACATCAGGCTACTTACAACTGTCCATCTCATATATATCTTAGGGCAGGCAGACAATGCATCCTTCATAGGTATAATCAGGTGTACCAGGAATAGGGATGGGAGATATACCGTAAACTGGATAATAACAGACTTGCTGTTCAGAAGATTTGCAAAATTAGAATATATGTTGTCTATAATTGATACCATTACAAATGACAGCAAAAAGCTGATTAAAAATGAAATGAGCAGAAATGTCAATGTGTAATTTCCCAAAGAAGAGTAAAAAGTTATATTTCATGGTTAATTTATGATTCAGTCACGTTTTGTGCAAGATTTAAACATCCTCCGAAACATTTACAGGAACATTTTAGCACAGCCCTGATGCATTTTGAAAATATTATCTGAACATCGATCTAGAGATAAAATAAATAAATCTATTTGCATTTTTATCAATATCGCCTCCCACTAACCATGATAGTTTTAAGGTCATTGAAAGTCCAGCCCAGGCAACACATGACCCACAGTGAGGACGAGAGTGAGAACCTGTTGAGTGGACGGGCCCCAGCTGTCCCAGTGTTACACAGTGGAGCATGTCTGTGTGAAAGAGCAGAGGATGTGCGGCTCATTTGTCTCTTTAAAGACACAATGTTAAGATATGACCTACAATTGAGCACAAGGAAAAGCTCTATCACTGGTCTTCACACGGGCTAAGGTAATATAATACAAAATATGATCAAATAATTTAATTGCATTTTTTCTTTCTAACTCTATTGAGAATGTTTCAAAGTATGGGTTTAACTTTCTATTGCCATAAAATCATGCAGTACCTTATATACTGTATCCATAAAACTATGATTCTAGATAAAGAAAATACAAATAATGTTGGTGCTGAAATTAATTAGAAAATTTGGTTATACATTATATTTATATAGAAGCAGAACTGGAGAATGAATAAACAGTTGCGGTAAATTAGTATTTTGAGAAGTTTGTGAAAGACCAATATATATGAGCACTTCCTTCTGTATTAAACAGACTTAGACGTGATACTCCAGAATCATAAATATGAATGCTCTATTTTGAATACCACCATGTATGTGTAAGCCACACTCTGACTGGTCACTAACTCATATTTATACATGTGCATATTATTCTTTAAAAATATTAAGATTTATGAACGGGGCCTGCGGAATTGTTTGCTATGACAATACCAGCTATTGTCATTACTAGAGTTTGGAGTGCGTTGCTATGCTGTGTTGTTGGAGTTGAAGTTGAGATACAGCAGCAGCTTCAAAGTCTGTGGCCTCATAAATGGTCCAACTGTTTTGGATCGGCACGACTTGACAACCACAATCAGCCCGGCAACAGGGGAGCCCACCGCCCACCACACGAAACAGCTGTGTTTACTTCTAAGATAAATAAAAGCACTTCATGGGCCCAAAGGATGCAAATGTTCTGCTGGTTACACCCACAAGTTTGTTCAGGGGTTACTATTTATAACACTCGTAAATTATGTGTTATCATTTTAACATGCAGAGCACACATGGGGAAAAAGCTGAAATGTCAGAAATGGAAAGAAAAAGGGGAAAAAAATTAATCTTAGGTGATATTTCTGTACTTGGTGGTTTAATTGTGATTAAGTTCACATTTGATGAGAAAATAACATAATAACATATAATAGACAATATAATATGGGCCCTTTTAGACGGCACATGCATGGCCTGAATCTGCACTATGGGCACATAATGATACATGTATGAGTGAAAACTTGAAATAAAGGGTCATAAACTTTTCCATTTAAGAAAACTGTATCCATAAATGTCATGTCGTTGTGAGTAAACACTTTTTCAAACAGTGACTCATCTGAATGGAAAAAAAGTAGTCAGTAAAAGACAAATTGACGGTAACAGTTCTAATAATGGCCTCATGACTCTGCACTTCCTTAAAATGGCTGTTGGAAAATCATTACAACTGAAGGCCATTGCTACTTGCTTAATACTTACTAACAATGTGACCCAGCAGTTTAAGATCAGCAAATCTTATATATTGTTTCATAGATGTAGAACCAAAATTTAAAGATAGTATATTTATTTTTTTACTGCAGCTCAGTGAGTGACTTCTGGAGGTTCTGATATTTCACATGAGACTAAGAATGAGACAATAAACAATAATATCATTTATTGTTTATTATTTTTAAAAGGCTAAACAATAACTGTTCTTGGGACATTTCATATAATCGTGATGATCACCAACAAATGGCTATAAATCACGAGAATGTGCAAAAAGATACTTCATGATGTTTTCTTCTAGATCACTGTTGTTTTCACTCATAACAAAGTACAACACTATAACAGTTGTTTAAATATGGAACTTAGATAGATAGATACATAGATAGATAGATATATATAGGTATAGATATAGATATGAGAGAGAGAGAAATGGTCTGTCCCTACTGAGAAAGACAAAAACTTGTATGTGAGCACCGTATGCAGTTTAAGACTCATCTTTTCTCACTACAGACAGTCACGGTGGTTATCCTTGGAGAAATATTTACAGTCCCACTTCCTGACATAATTCAATCCCATCCGACAGAAGAAAGTGTTCCTGTTGATAAAGTGGTGTGTATGCGTCTCCAAAGGGTCAAACTCGTTCAACGGGATGTTCCAAGAAAACCCCAGGAATATAGTCCAGAGCAGTCAGAGAGATGTGATCCGTCATGCACGATTGTAGAAAAACATGCTTCCAAGAAAAGACTTTACATCTTAGTCAAGTTACAAAAGCCAGTACTCGCGCTGGACAAAAATCACTCTTTTGAACAAGTTTGGTTTTGTTTTTGGAATTGCATGCCGTCAGAAACATCTATCAATCATTTGGTACAAAAAAGTCTCACAGTTTCACAATTTTCAATTAAATTTTGCCTTTTTAAAATGGTTTTCAAACTTCTTGCTCAAAAACACAAGACTTCAAGGCTGTAGACCTATAAATAGCCCCATAATTAGAAATGAGGTCTATGATCTTAGTAAACTAAACTAAATATGAGTATTATGACAACTTGGATCAAACACAAAAGTTAATCTACCAAATCAGACTTTGACTATAAACATGTAAAAACTAAATATTATGATGGAAAACAATAATATCTGAAGCACACCAGTTTTTTGAGTGTGGGGAAGTAAAATAAATACAATAAATAATCTTGATGCAATTTAAAAATTAAAATCCACCTTTGAAACTGTCCCTGTAATGAATAAACTTTCATGCTGATTTTCATTCATCAAAAAGCATTATTGTTTGGTCCTGTGCGTGCTGGTTTGTTCAGAGCATTTTATTGGCTGACTGAGACTAAGCAGAGACATTTTATTTATGCCCACTTCACAAACACAAGTGTAAATACCACAGAATGGTCAAACATTTTTCACACACCATTTGGGAAAAGTAATCCTCTTGTGATGACCATATAAGGCGTGCAACTTCTGGCCCAATAACTGTAGCACTCCGTAACTTTGATGTTGTTTTTCACGACAGGGGGAAATCAGCAAAGAGCCAAAACTTCCCCAGAAATAGAACAAGCGAAAACCTATGAGGGACTGCAGATATGTGTTTGGCACAGGCACGGAGCCATGACATCACCTCCCAGGCATTTTAAAATACAGCAACTGGCTTTGTTGTGGTCAGAAGATGTAATGCTGAAGAAGGATTTCTGAAAGGCTGAAACTACTGTATCTAGAGCTGGGCGTTAAATTGTGATGTGATTTCTGTTACAAAATGCTATTTCAGGGATTATTTGGGCTAGGTGAGATAAATAAAATCATGATCTCATCCATGTTTTTTGGTGATATTGTCAGACCATGATTCAGTATTTCTCTTAAGTGTCTTTGAGTGTCCAAAAAGCCTTATGTAAATCTGATCCATTATTATTTTTCTCTATTTAATGCAGCTCTATGCTCAAACACAGACACTTTGTGATGCCACCAGGCTGAGTTACGGGTCAGATGGAGAGGTGAGTGACAGTGGTGTCCTCACAATACTGTGTGTTTTAGCCATAACACCACATACAACTAAACAAATTGAATATTGATATTTCCAAAGCCATAGTATGGGACATTCCAGGCAAAGCAATAACATTTACAACCAGTGTACATTTTATTGACCAAAATACCATTCCATATAGAAACTCAATGTTTGAGGAGATAGTCTGCTCCTATAGGAAAAACGATCCACAAAAACCAGCCCATTTTCTGATGAAATAAAAACCCACAGAACTGCATATTTGTAGTTTTGTACATTTGTGCAAGTGGAAATTAATCAGCTAATGTAAAAATAAGAGCCTTATGAATTAAACCACATCTGCTTTAGATAAATAACTACACAGAATTCAAAGTGTGTGAAAAGGTCACAGTGACATTCATCCAAATCCAGAAAAGTGGTTAGATGTTTGAAAAGACCACATGAAAGAGACTGTACAGAGACACAAGAGCAGGACATTTTTGGAGCTTGCTTTCATTGAATCCAATGTGATACAGTGAGACTTCAGCCTTTTCAGATGAAACCATGGCAACAGATTCATTGACAGAACAAGCGCAAGGGACATAAAAAAAATTACATGCGGCAAAAAATAAATGGACGAAAGATTATGTCTTTTATGAATGGAAAATATTAAACGTTTAGGGTTAGTCTGAGGAAATTAAAGAGATCAACAGGTTTTTGGAAAAATAAAACCTGGCTCCAACATGACCCACAGCTTTATGGGTAGATTTTGACTCCAATGACAATGGCAAAAAAGCAGATATATTTGCTTAAAACTCAATTGAATGAATTGTACATCACAAAGTTGGTTAGGTAAAAAAATATAGTTTATATCACAAATTGTTGGAATCATTATTCGATTCCAACAGTTATGAATTTTATTATCTCATACAGTTTTAATTATCGTGCTAAATTGTGATAGTAACATAACAGAACAGACAGACAAACTAATAACACAGTGAGGAAAACACACAGACCAAGCCGCATCCATGCCTGGCTAATGACAGGACTGCGGGCCCGGCGGTGTGGGCGTCTGGAGCAGACTCTGCGTGTTCATTGGCTCATGCGCCGTCAGAGCAGGCAGCGGCTGTGCTCGTCCTGCTCCATATTTGTGCAGTGTCCTCCCACATGTACCCCCCCTTTATCCACCGGCTGTCACGCTTTACAGCCCACTCAGCTCCCTCCCTCTCCTGGACATCACTGTATCAGCTCTCTCCCTCTCCTGGCCATCACCAACTCCCTCTGCTGCAGCACGCATCATTACATAAAGAGTACAACACGGAACTCAACTCGTATAGTTTTCTCATATTATTCATGTAACGTAGCACTGTTTATCTACATTTTGTTTACTTGTATGCTTCTGGCTTAGAGATCTGGGCACAGTTGTTGTTGTTGCCAAATTTAGCCAATTTTACAGAGGACCTGTGCTTGTGTCTATATAGTTCTATGGACAACCTTGCTTCATTATTTATAATATTATTTAAATATCAATATTGACATCATCAGAACAAAGAGCCCTGATGTTGTGTGCACCTCCAATGGATAGCTTCATATTACGCTAGTGGAGATACAGAGGACCTGTGCTTGTGTCTATATAGATCTATGGACAACCTTGCTTCATTACAAAAACCACAACTTGACACAGATGATTCCTACGTGTATCACAGATTAAGAAAATAAAATTGGAGAATGAAGTAAGTACAGACCACTGTGCCTATACTGGTGGAGGTGAAACTTGCAGAAATGACTCCATATACAGCTTCAAATGTGTAAATGGTGAGGGGACATTGTGGTTATGCAATACACTCAGCAAAACAATCAAACACATATAATAAGCTATTACTTTTGCTCTTGAGGTGGAGCGTTTCCCGCAGGATTCCATGGAAATGCGAAGTTAAAACTGTACTTTGGAATATTCTCCATGGAGATAGACAAGTTTCATGCCATATTGTAGAAGATTATAATCAAAGCAACAACACTGACAAAACAAGCTGGAGGAGACCCTCCTCCAGGCCAAATAAGAATCAGGTTTATGGATCCCATTTAGACTAAGTATGCTTGTTTTTCAGTGCAATAAGCGCAACAAAGAGACTTAGATTTATATTTTTTGCCTTTAAACAGAAGGGTGCATGGCAGCCATCGCTCTTGTGTGACAGGGACAGGCGTGTTTCCCACACTGGGAAAGCCCTGTGCTATGTGGGTCTGCCCAGACTGAGGCCAGCGCCTGTCAGAGAGGCTTAACTCTACAGCTCTGCCCTTCACCTGCTGCTACTGAGGCTACTGTTGGGCCTCACTTTATAAACAATCATTTTTATCACCTTTAAAAAGATCTTCTGTAGGCCTAGTTAACCTACAAACTTTGCAGGGATTGCACTGTAAATTAAATCTCCATGCATACGTCAACCTTTTTAGTTTTCTCTGCATTCCACAGCAGACCCACTGACCGCTCCTCTCCCCTGGTCGCACCCGCTCTCAACTGTCCTGGTTCCACTACTGCGTCTCTCACCTGAGGTATGAGTGTCCACCACTGCTACTGCTGACCGCTCACATTCTTGTCTCATGGGTGTCCACTGCATTTGGTCCCACACAGGTGGATGTCTCATGAATTATGGAATAATGGATTAAACCATTAAGACATTAACACTTCTGCCAAGACAGCAGCATGTACGAGACTGATCTCTGAGTCTGGTGTGGGCTCCGTGCAGTTTTGGTTTTGATGATAGCCTACCTACTGCTGACTAACTTTATAAACAAAGTGGCACAATGGTAATAATTAGGTCAATGAATTAAATGGCGCTGATGACAGAAAGAGAACGACAATGTGAGGAAATCTAACATTGCAGCATTAGGATTGCAGACAGGGTAAGAAAACACACTTTAGGACAGGATGAGCAGCTTTTGTACAGTTCCAGACCAAACCAAATTATAGAGCAGTGCTGAGTCGATACAGAAAGCAGGCGAGGGGCTGTACTCTGCTGTGGAAGGGCATCCGGAAGGCGCATGAACATCCTGCAGAGCACACGTTAAGCATTTATCATGCTAATCTTTTATTTCAAAATATAAGTCATGAGCATGTAACACATTGTATTTTAGTGGACTAGTTTGATGATTCTGACAATTAACTGAATGCGCCACAGCACCCCCGATATCATCGTCCATCACGACAATTCACTCTGTAAACATCGTCAACTGCCAATTAAGGGGACATCGCCTAACTCTAGCTACATGTACATTTAATATGCATTGTTTATACAGCAAGGAGGAAGCAAAACACAAAACAGAAGCAAAAGTCAGGAGGAGACCAACCAAAGAGAGAAAATACATTTGTATTAAAGGGTTTCCATAGAAAACGGTTAAGTGAGTATATGCAGAGTATGTTATGAATTTGTCAAACAAGTTCCATAAACATTCAAAACAACAATCATCAGAGTAAAATTGACACTGCAGATTTTTTCCATGTCATTTCTCTCACAACACCACCACAATCAAGAAGAATCAGTTATCTGGGCATGAGCCAATCAATGCAATCAATGCGTGTGTCCTGGTGCACACAGTGAATCACGCCTGATGATGCGGGGCCCATGTTGTGTGCGTCAGTGTCAGAGAGGCCAGCAGAAGAGGCTAATCAGGGCCACACATCAAATGCTGGACAACACTGAAAGATGCTCTGAGCACCTGGGCTACAGAGGACCCCCTAAGAATTATTCTGTGGGCCAGATTTTTGACTGTTGAAATTATCAATACTGCCTACATACAGTATAGATAGAAAGGACACATTACAGCAGACTAACCAGAGCTGACATCCAGCTGTAAGCCTGGCTTTACTGAAGTTTTACAAAACAGCTTGGCCATCACGCGCAGTGTTTTAAGTTAAGTCAACAAGTGTCATCAGTAAAAGCCATCTATATTTGATCCGAACATGTCTACCTTGTATCTGGGGACTTAGATAAAAATACGAAGAGAAAAGACCAGGACCAAACAAGTCAAATTACTATTAAATTAAATTTATAATTTTTTACATTTACGTCAACATTTACGTTTTTTTTCTTTGTTTGAATAACTAAACAACTGTAAATCTCTCTGCAAGATGGAGAACAATATTCTAATACAGGGCAGCACAATTTTGCAAATAATCAAGTAATCAAGAATTTTTGGACAATTTTCTGGCATTTGGTGACTGCAATCGTTTTTCAAATGCAGATTTTGTTCACAGTGCAGTCAAAAACACATCCATTAATTTATTATTAAAGACAAATAATATAACTGGCAAACTAATACAAGAATTGTATGCATACCTGAACAATTTTTACAGGTCTAAACTACAAGGTATGCTTTTTTTCTTTGGAGAATACTTAATACTAAATGGGAAGCTTTGTGATTTGATTATTGTGTCTATCTCAACTTCAAATTTCCATACATTGTGTAGTCCTAGTTAGTATGTTGCCATATGGATTTTGGATTCGTCAATATAATGACTTACAAAATAATCCATTTCACTTTCTCATACACCACATAACAGTAACTATAATGACTAAAGAGAGGTGGTGACGTGAGGCCACACAGGCACACAGCTCCAGTTATCTTCCAGCACTAAACTTATCAACAGACTGTTAGGCTGTGGCAGTTGGTCTGAGATGTTCTTCTGAATCTTAATGGAGAGACACAGCGCCAGACGTGAACACTGGAGTGAGGAGGAACAACCAGCTGGTGACATTTGAATGAGGAGCCACAGAGGGCGCTGAGGTTATTAGAGACATACCAAGAGACCACTGAGAATGAGCAAAGATCATTGGATGAACTTAATAGTCAGAAATGAACAGAGAAGAAGATGCACTGATCCAGCATTTTCAGTTCTCATATTGATTTCAATACTAACTGTAGCTTGGAAACTGAAAATTGTATTTAATTTAATCAAAAGTAAAATATGACAAAACTGGTCCAAATGTGTTATGGAGCCGTTGTCTATCTCTCAAGTAATTACAGAACAACTTTCTGTAAATAAATGCTCAAACATTATGGGATTTTCTAGACCGACTACGACTAGGACCAGCAAATAGTCTAAATAGTATCGGCACCAATATCCATCCATTCATCTTTTTCCACTTATCCGGGATCGGGTCGCAGAGGCAGCAGTCTATGCAGACTTCCTTCACCCCGGCCACCTCCCCCAGCTCCTCTGGGGGAATCCTGAGGCGTTCCCAGACCAGCCTGGAGACATAGTCCCCCCAGCAGCAGCTCTACTCTGAGCTCCTCCCATGTGACTGAGTTCCTCACCCTCATTTCTAGACCGACTACAACTAGGACCAGCAAATAGTCTAAATAGTATCGGCACTGATATCCGATACCAATATCGGATCGTTGCATCAGTAAATATAACCTAATGAATGACACCATGAATGAAGGCAAAAATCTCAATTCCAAAGCAAAATATAGCCGCAGGCGGCAATAATCGGCCCTCCCGTGTGCCTATGCCATGCCCACAAATGCTGTGCCTAGCAAACGCCATGCCCCGCAAACACTGCGCCACATACTATAAGCCTAGTAACTGCAAACCAAACCACAAATCTAACACGTAGCCCCAAGTCTAATGTAACCTAAGCTTAAACCTAACCTTAGTCATAAACCTAACCATAGCCTTGACTCTAACCTGAGTCCTTAATCCTAATCGAACCCTGCCATTTCTCTAAATGTTTGTACATCTTTATTTAAAAAAAAAAATCCAAGATGGTGGACTTCCAGTTTATAAAGGGGTGTTGTATTTTATTACACCAATATGTTCAGGCTTGAGTTGTGCACCTACAATTAAAATGTGAGTAAAATCAGTTAAAGTATGATGTCATCACCATCTATGACATCATCACAGTCTGTGACTTCATCACAATCTATGACATCATCACAGTCTGTGACATCATCCCACTCTTTGACATCATCGCAGTCTATGGCATCATCACAGTGTATGACATCATCACAGTCTGTGACTTCATCAGTCTATGACATCATCAGTGTATGGCATCATAGTCTATGACATCACAATCTATGGCATCATCACAGTCTGTGACATCACAATCTATGACATCACAGTCTGACATCACAATCTATGGCATCATCATAGTCTATGACATCATTACAGAGTATGACATCACATGCTATGACATCACAGTGTATGACATCATCACAGTGTATGACTTCATCAGTGTATGACATCACAGTCTGTGACATCATCACAGTGTATGGCATTACAATCTATGACACACTCTGACATCATGACATGGTAACAGTTGCTATGGTAACGGTTGGCATGGTAGCAGGTGCCCTGATAACGGTTGCTATTGTAACGGCTGCCATGGCAACAATTGCTATGGTAGTGGTTGCTATGGTAACAGCCACCAAAGTAGCGCCACTAAGGTAACACCACTAGCATCTTTATTGTAGCGCCACTAGGGTAATGCCACTAGGGTAATGCCACTAGGGTAATGCCACTAGGGTAATGCTGTTAGTGGTGTAAAGTTGTAACAGTAGAAAAAGGTACCGGTTGCTATGGTAATGGTTGCAATGGCAACAATTGCTATGGTAACAGCCTCTAAGGTAGCACTACTAGCGTCACTTTGGTCACTATGGCAAATTTCATCATTCTATCCGCATTTTTTTTGTTTGTGCCATTCCTATTCCCAAATGCATCTTTGTGTCATTTGGGGGCACTGACGAGCCATTCTATTTATTTTCAGAAAATGGAAATGGCCAACAGTTTGAGAAGTGGAGGTTTTAACAGTTGGCAAAATTTCAGGACTGTTCGTCATTGTTCAGTGGGTGAAAAATGGGTGAGTTGGTTAGGAGAAAAATAAGAAAGAAGAAGAAAGAAAGAATATTCTGATACAAGAACAATGGCGACGGTCCCTGATCACTACGGGTGAGTCACGTCGGGTCATTTCACTTTCCAGCCACTAGGAGCAGGCTGGCACTCGGGCCTGATTATTCATAGGAGTGTGAGATATAAAGAGATACACAGAAATTGTTTCAGCCCTTAAAATGGAAAGAGTTTACCAAGAAATATTACCTTACAATAATACTACATATCAAGAGTAGTGTACAGCATTTTTAAATACAAATACAAATACATATTCACCAATAAACTTACAGTGGAAAAAGTCCCTGCTATAAGAGTTTTGAAACCCATGTGTTACTATTCAGGTCAGACAGTAACATTGGAACAGATCAAAAGCCAGGGGTCTCAGAACATGTACCTACAGTATTTGTACATGTACAGGCCAGGACTCTGTCAGGACACACAAAGCATTCCCAGTATCATTTACACACAACCATTCTTCCTTTGAGTGCTCGGTGACATGTATAATCCCACATAGTCACAATACAATGGCCTGGGATTACAGTGGATGTAAATGTCCAGACAGTACGGCAGACGGTTTCATCTTGAGATGGACTTTTGCCAATAAATTAATTATTAAGTATTATCTGATGACGGGATTGTATTTAGAATGGTACAGCAATGAAATGTGCTTGGGTTGATTTATTTGGGTTAACATGTACTACCAGTCAAAAGTGTGGACACATCATATCATTTGATGTTTTTCTATATGTTTACTACTTTTTACATTTTATATACTAGCACATATATATGAAGTAAGATGTATGGAATTATGTAGCAAAGGAAAAAAGGTAACTCAACTAATATTTTTATTCAAATCCTCAAACTAGCTGAAATATTTCATAGTGTTATTTAAGCGCTATGTCTCCCATATGCATCAAAAATGTAGAAAGTTGTAATAATGAAGAATAAAAATACTAGTCAAAAGTTTTGACAAAATCTCTCATATAATGTTTTTTTCCAACTATTTTTACTACTTTCTACATTTTAGGTACATACGGAAGACATCAAATATATAAAGCAACATATATGGGATGTCCAAACTGTTGACTGGTAGTGTATATTCATACTTTTCTCAAACTTCAGTCCTCAGCATGTCATTTTCTGGTACTGTTGCTCTATTTTTCACAAAAAAACTAGTAAAATATAAAGATGCCACAGTTTTGCTAAATATTCAATACTCAAACGCTCAAATTCAAACTTTCTGGAAACTAGCCTGGACCTTAAGGTGCCATCCAGTCTTGTTGTATTATAGTTAGTAGGTAACACCATTTCCTGATCAGTGTGCACAGTGAATAACAGCACAGTGAGTGTGACCAGTGGGTTTGAGCTGTCACTGTAGTGTCTGTGGGGACCTCTGGACGAACAGCTGAGGAGCACTTGGTTTGGGACTCAGAGACACTCAAAACCACAGGAGAGACAGATCAAAGGGATGCTTCTCTTAAGAACATGATTTCACATTTGCATTACTACTTCTCTATTGCAGTGAAAGCAACATAGAAATTACAAGTAGCACATTACATATAAATGCAGGTCCTCTACAAACTTGACAACGAAAGGTTTACTTTGTCCTCTGTATTTGACCCATCCTGTCAGGAGCAGTGGGTGAATCAGTCTCTCACTTGGGGACTAATCTCCAGATCATGAGCTAGATTTGGCCAGGACTAAATTAGAGGATGTTTGTGTGTTTTTTATGTTGATTGGAAGAAACCAGAGTACCCAGAGGAAACCCACCCAGACAAAGAGAGAACATGCAAACTGTATATATGAACATAAGTTAAGAAAAACAAATGAACCAAATGGACATCGAACATCTTTACTAAACTTGTGCACGGAAAGTACCCAGGACATCTCGGGAATCTGGTGAAAGTACAACCTGATTCTCACAATCGAAGCTGAGAGAAACTTGAGCAAATGACTCCCCCACAATGTACATCGTACTTTATAATGTTTGTCTTTCTCTGTATCCTTCTATAGGGATCTGCTGCATTTGGCTGTGCTCTAGCATACTGCACATGGTTTCTCACATACATTCCATATCTCGGTTTGGTTTAGGGTCCAAGTGACCAAGGAAAAACTGCAGCCACAAGGCTGCGTGTTTACAGGGAGCAAAGGCCTCTGTTAACTGTGACATACTCTGCCCTTGGATTCAACCAGGAATGCTAACAATTTCAACTACCCATCATGGGAAAATCAGAGGACAAATGAAGGAACTGTTTCCCACACTGTGGTTGAGCTAATCATTGGGAAAAGATGCGAGTGGAAAATTTAACTAAAGCTTGACTTTAGACCTGGGTGAGTTACAGATCATTGCAGTCAAAACAATAAATAGAACAATAAATACATTGCCTGATAGATATGAAATATAAGACAGTATGACCAGTGAATAGAAATGAATCATTTTTAGGGCTGTAACAAGTTATCAGATAACACATATAATTGTTTACTATTTTAATATTTGTTAACTGGACTACAGAGACTCTAAAACACATGCCCAAAACAATTATGACATCTGCTGCATTATTAAATCAAAATATACGGGCAATTACAGAAGACTTAAGACATAAATTGCCATTTTTATCAAGAAATTATTCCTTTAGTGACAATATTTTACCTTAATCTGCTTAAGACATGTGTAAAATCCCTCCATCATCCAGGTAAAATCACTCTCAAAAGGTGAAATTTGGTTTGGCAATTGGACAAAAGTTTGGTCAGAAACACAGTGTCCACCAACATTCTGATCAGAAATGAAGAAGCAGCTTGGATGAGCTGTGAAATGTATTCGACCAAATAAACTTTTGTCCAGTTGACAAATTGTAGTTTTTACCTTAGTCTGCTTAAAAATAGATTTCAAGTCAACTGCTAACATAATCATTAAATGCAGCCCTAATCAATAGAACAATATGTGTTGGACTTAAAATTGTAACAAAAGGTTGTATAAAATTATTAACTTCCTATGTCCTTACTGTCCTTACATGAGTTTATTGGGAAAAGCTTCAAAAGTACATGCATTTAACTGATCAACTGAACCCACAAGATGTACATAATGTATTTCTATAATTATTAGCTGAAAGACATTGATAACACCAAGAATATACAGACCAAAGCCACGTGTACCTCCCCCGGACACATTAAAATACGATTTACTCAATATGGAAGAGCAAAGGGCAGAGCATGGCACAGCTAATGGTCTTATAGCAGCAGCACTATCTGATGCAGACCCATGTAATGACAATATGAGCAGATCAATTTAACGACTGGGTAAACAAACACACCCAGAGCCACTCAAGAACCAAGACCTATTCTAAGGCTCACAATCAATATGGCAAAGAGGGATTCAATATTTAAACAAGAAAAGGTCCTCTCCCACCAAAGGAAGCGCTGGCAAAAGAACAATAGCTACATTTGCTCTTTGGGCTCAGTAATGTATAGCTTCAAAAATATAAAATGCAATATTATCTATACTACTGTTCCTCCTTAGCAAAAGAAAACTAAATTCTATGACAGGAGTGGGATTAAATGTTTTCTTGAGCTCCAATAAGAAAAAAATAGATGTGAAATGTAGTGTACTAGATCCATGTATCCATGTATACTTTATTCATTAATGTGCTTGAAATAAATAAATGCATATAAAAGAAAGAGCACTCTGAAATTTCTGATCTCCGCCAAGGGATGACGTGGACACAGAATCCAGATCTGGATCCGGATCATCACCAAAATTTTACAGTCGTCCCTGCACCAAGATCTACCTCTGGTGAATATTTCATGAAGATCTGGCCAGTAGTTTTCAAGAAATCTCACTAAGATTGTATATTCAGATCCGGATCATCACCAAAATTTAATGGAGTGGTCCTTGGGCCAAGATCTACCTCTGGTAAAAAATTCATGAAGATCCGTCCTATACTTTCCGAGAAATCCTGTCCACAGATAGATAGATAGATAGATAGATAGATAGACAGATAGACAGATAGACAGATAGACAGATAGATAGATAGATAGATAGATAGATAGATAGATAGATAGATAGATAAATAAATAAATAAATAAATAATCTCCTTGGCGGAGATAAAAATCTGCAGATGGAAATGAGCTTGAATCTGATACTTTGCCCTCAGTCATTATTTGACCGTACATTGTCCTATGAAAATGAAAGTGCTAATAAAGTTTCTGACTTATTTGGTGGTTATTGGGGAAGGCCAAGTCTGTGATTCAGTCTTCCTACTTATGTGATCTCTAGAGTTGTCACTTTGCTGAAAAAACAAAAATAAAAAGCATATTTCTTATATTCTTTATTCAGTTATTCCAGTGGTTTTGTGGCATCTGAACTTTGGACAAAATCAATTCTGGACAAATACAAGTCTCTAAATTTCACATTCAGTTCCTGCCTACAGACAGAGGTGGAACGTAACAAAGTAAAAGTGGAAAGTATCTGTACCACTACATTTTTTAAGTTTTTTTTATTATTGTCTGAGGGTTTTTAAAAATCCTGGCCATTTATTTTCCTTCAATCTCTACATTTGAAGAGTTATAAGACCTCAAACCTATGCAAAATACTTTTACTTTTTACTCTTAAAGTACATTTGTAAACGGGTACTTTAATACTATTTTTTCATGTGATACTTTTACTTGATTGTTTTTTTGCTCTAGTATCTGTATTTTTACAAAATTGAGCACCACCACGACCTACACACAGTACAGCTTTGCCATCAGATAAAACATTAATCGTTAAAACATGGAGGGCACAATGAGACTCTAAACACAATCACTGCACATACCTGTTAGTAGTTGTTAATATCCTACATTTGTTTAGTCTATAACAGCTCTTAACCGTCTGTCCGTGGGTTAATAAGTGTGCCAGGAGCCATTAATGCATCAGTGGGTGGTTGTAAATCAAGACACATGTGGGAGTAGAGAGGCATTAGAATACGTTAGGTTAGTACTCATAGACAGTAACAATGTTTTTTCTTTTCAAAAACAAAATAAAATGGCTTTAAAAGGTCCTAAATTCCATGTAACTGACTCGTGTGAGCTTTGTTGGAGTTGTGTTTTGTTTGAGTAATCCTGGTTTATTTGTCTGTCTACATCCAAAGTTCAAAATACTCTGTTCTACCTTGTGAAATCACAAAGTTTTCAAGTTAACATCTTTATCTTTAGTTCAGTAGAGATTCCATGTCTGAAATCCAAATGATTCTAGTGAGTATAAAGTTAAAAATACAGTGGAGCACTTCCTGTATTACCACATGACATCACAGATTGGAATAAAGTGTTTTCTGTTTGAGTGAAGACTACTTTGTGGTACTGTATGGTACTGTACTATATTTTCTGATGAGAAAACAACTTTAAATCTGCCTAATATGGCCTAAGTGATTTCATGGACAAGACACACTTTAAAGGTGCACTGTGTAACATTTCTAGTGAAAGGTTTGCCACCTTTGTGGCGTGTGCTTTGTCTAGAATGTTCCACAGTATAGATTGAACCCATATATCACAAGGGAGACAAGCAGGTTGCAGCACTTGTACTTGTGGCAGGAATTGAAATATTTTTGTGCAATAGAAATGCCCGTAATTAATACATTTTTGATGAATATGTTTAATTTCATACCATGGAACATTACAGGGAAAGCATTAACATCTCCATGGAGACAAGCAGGTGAACACCCTCCACCAGAAAAGCTCCCAGTCCCATTGCCTTTACCAAAAATAGCCGAATTTCTTCCTTGAAAATCCAAACTCTGCCCTAAGCCACATTCTTTTACTGACAGGATTGATTGAGTTCAAATAACATTTCACCAGCTTAAGTAAGGGATGAAATGTGTGTGTGTTTGTGTGTGTTTTTTCCCATTAAAATTCTGACAGAAATACACAAGATCCTGGAAAATATCCAGCCAGGGCCCTGTTGCATGGAATGAATGGTCAAAATGGTCAAAAAAAAGGCAGCAAAGTTTCCTTGACTGAACCACCACATGGATTATGAACAAGATAAAATAGCTTAAATAAACATCTAAAGTAGCTTCTATTAAACAGATTTTTCACACCTACCCCTCTCCGAGCAGATGTGAACTCCCCAGGCCACTTGTTGCTGCAGATGTCAAGTCTCAGTGGAGGAGGAGAGCAGCTGTTTCCTCGTCTGTCTGATGTAACACATAGTAACCTGAGCAGAGGTGAGAGTAACACTTTATACACTCTGCTCAGGAGAGCTCACTGTTGTCTGATTATCAACCTGCACACTAATCACACTATACACACACTATACATACACAATACACACGATACAGCTATTTGTGCAGACTGTTTTACTCAAATATGTGTTTTTCATTTTTAGGTGTTACAAAACAAGTAGTGGTGGAAGGAAACATTTAGGTACATGTACTTAAGTAGATTTTAAAGTGGATACTTCAAGTACGTTTGAGAGCAGGTATCTGTAGTTCTCCACTACACTTTTAAGAATACTGAAAAGTAAAAGTATTTTTTACGTGTCTGAGACCTGCAGAAAAGTTTGAGGGTTTATTTTAAGACATTTGTAGTTTGAGCAAATACAAATATACAATAAATAAATAAATAAATAAATAAAAACACCCAGGAAAAAAGCCATATATTCTATTGTTTCTACTGAACACAATTCAGCCCAAAATATGAGCAAAACACATGTATTTTTTACTCTTTAAGAACATCTTTTAAAATTTTAATTCAGTAGATTTTTTCATGTCATATTTTTTTTGTTGCTCCAGAATCTGTACTTTACAAAACTGAGTACTTCTTCCACCACTGGAAACAACCAAGGCAAATCAATATTTAATTTATTAAAATGAAGATGTTAAGTCCACACATGAACACTATAAACTTTACCACAGAGTACAGCATGTCATAAAAAGTATGTATATTATCTTAAAGGTGGACTATGTAACTTTTCTGGTGGATGGTCACTCAGTTGTCTCCATGGAGATGTCATGTGGGATATTGTGATCTACAGCTCATCTGTCTCCATGGAGACAAACTGAGGCACAACCAGTTCAAGTTACAGGTCACATCTGCAGAGGTGAATCCACTCACAGTAACAATGTCTGTTTTTCAAGGCATTTTGTTGCAATCAAATTAAAACAACCGTAATTTACTAAATATAACAGAGATAAGTTTAAAACCACATTATAGACTATTGAATAAAAATCCTAGTAGGTGCCAGACCCTCCCCCAGAAAAATGTTACACACTAGAACCAATAATTTGAGGCTATATTCATTCCTCCTTAGAATGAATATAGCCTCTTTTATTGGCCCTGTTGGCAGATTTGGTCTTGAATTACACCCACTGGACTGATCATGATGGAGACGTGCAGGAAACTGAAGCGGCTGCAGTGAGGCCGGGGCCTCTGACACACGCTGGTCTCAGGAGCTCATACATCTGCACTTTAGCCAACTAAAAATCTTTACTACAAACTCTCCACGGGCCCCAACATGAACTAGCCCAACTACAGAAGCCTAATGAATGGACTGAGGATTGACCACTACAATAATCATGATTTATGATGACTTCCTGACTCTCAAAAGTGAAAGTTCACGAAGAGTCAATGCTAGCTACATCCAGCCGTAACTCACTCTTATCTAACCCGAGATTTACTGCGATGGTTTGAGATGCTAAACAATGCACATCTCATCAAGAAGTTATATGATCTTTAAAATACCTGAACTCACCAAAACGCCTCAGAAATATGTGCACAATTCGAGGAGACCGAGTGTGACCTCAGGTGTGACCCGTGACCCATGACCCCTGACCCAGGCCCTGCACCCAGACAAGGCTGCGAAGGAACGAGGAGCGTTTGTAACCAAGATGATGAGAGAAACTATATTTTTTTCCAAATGTACGTCAAAATAATGGATAGAATTAATGTAAACAACAACTATAGTGGGACTTGTTTTTTGTCATATCAAACTAAATAAAGGGCGAAGTGAGCGCACGTGTTGTGTCTCTGCTGACATCTAGTGGTCAAAGTCCGCTAAACCTAAACAGAAAATCCAAAACATTTACATTAAGCATCATTTTCATTTTATGTTTGACATTTCATTCAATGCAACACCCCTGAAGCAATGCTTAGCTCATGAAAGGCCCCACGAACTTGAGGCCAATTGAATAAAATAAGGCCTCAGCTTTTACTTCGCTTATATTTTATTTGGCAAGTCAATTTATTTTATGTTTTCTTTTATTTAAAGGAACTGTAAGAAAGTTTTAAATGTTAAATTCCATAAAAATGACCAATCTCAGTGGTAGACACAATAATGGTTTATTCATAATTATAAAAACACATGATGGCCAAGTTGTTATAATTTGGTGTTTTGGTCTCAAGACAATTATCCAATCAGAAAACAAAATGAGCACGAGTTGCCAGTTTCAATGCTGAAATTGTTGGTTTAAACTGAAAGGACTCTCTCACAGATCCTCACCAGTCACCACCTAAAACACAAGCAGATAACCATGAATCATTGCTAGTGCAGCCTCTGCAGCTGTGACGTGCTGTCCATATAGTTCAGGGGTCTCACAAATGAACCGGGGGCCACTGGAGTCTGGGTAAGGATGGGCCACATCAAGTATTTGACCAAATAGGGTTTCTATTATTATTATTATTATTAT
>KN521470.1:0-10178 GCA_000787155.1 Scartelaos histophorus | reverse complement strand
CTCAAGAACTTGTTCACTCTCATTAGAACAGGAATGACTGACGAGGTATGACGATGACTCGTAACCTACACTATATACTGTGATTTTAAACTTACACACATACAAACAAACTAATGAGAGGTATAGGTTTAAGTTATTTATTATTTTTGTTTTTTTTTTTTTAAATGAATTTCTATATGTAGGAGCTTTTGCACAGTAAAATAATTGTCAATTGCAGTTCCACTTCATCACTATGAAACTCTTGGATTCAGAATTCAAAATGATGGTGATGATGAAACTAATGTAACCTTTAATCTCATCTGGGTGCAATTCCCTCTTTTTCATGTGTTAGGCTCAAAGGCTGTGTAAGCGTTGCGGTCAGGCATGGCGTGCAGCAACTCTGGAGGGCTGGAAGCTTTATCATGACCCAAACCTCACCTCAGGTATTATTATATTACAACTACATTCTTCTGAAGCTTTTCATGTCATTTTCTTCATACCTGCAGCGATGGTTCTGGTTTTTTCCATTGATTGTTACAACATTGTCTATAAATTTTAGTTAATTTAGAACTCCAGCCTGTTGAGGGAAATCCCCAAAGAGGTATCTGGAAGGCATGTTGCTGGAGGATGGCTGAGGAGGTATAGTAATATGCATTTCATTCAGCCTATTGCACTCTACATTTTTTATTGTATTAAATTTCCCTTTTATTCTTCTTTTATATTATTCTTGTGTGCAATATATTTCTCATTATATTATATTATTTTTTTTATTATTACAGGAGCAGATAAACAGATATGAGAAAGCAATATATGCCAGCCTAAGTGGAAATTTAAAACCGGTAATACATTTGTCAACTAGAATAAAAAGAATTGGTGTTTAATTATAAAATCAATTGCTAAAAATATACTTCATGTTTAGCTCTTGGCAGTATGCGAATCCTGGGAAGATTATGTTTGGGCGCACTTCAGAGTGATGGTTGACTCTTTGGTTGAAAAAGACTTGATGTCATCAGGCATGGCTCATCAGGAGGTCGAGATGTTACCACGTGAATACCTTGAAGCAAAGTATGTGTAGACGATAAAACTGAGTGTACTATTGCCATTATTAGTTTATTATAGTTAATTCTGCTTTCTCTTTTTGTCAGTTGGACAATGGAAAAGGTATTTGAGGAACTTCAAGCCTCTGAGTCTAAGGTAAAATTTTGATTGAATCTTTTTTTAAATGTAACACTTGCCAAAACTGTGCATGTTTTTTCTTTAAACAGAGGGTTCTGGAGGAGACCAAAGAGCATTATCACATTATTCAAAAGTTTATCATCCTTGGAGATTTGGATGGTTTGTCTCAGTTTACATTGAGCATTTATGTATTTCTCATGAGAAAACTTTAACAAGTAAAAATATCTTTAGGTCTTTTGGATGAGTTTTCTGAATGGCTGAATGCTGCCAAGCCCCTCCCATCTCATCTGCTGCGTTTTATGACCCATGTAATTTTGTTTTTCCGCTCTCTTGGATTAGCACTTAAGGTACAGTTCAAAGCAAATTAATTTAAAACTTCCATGTTCTACTTCCAACTACTTAACACAATCATTTTAACCATACTGCAAATTCTAAATTCTAACCAAAAGTATTTTCCTGATATTTCTCAGGAGGAGGTGTGTGTGAATGTACTGACATCTTATGTGTCCCTGCTGATTCGCGATCAGCAAATTGAGCTTGTGGCCAGCTATGTTGGCCAACTTCCGTCTGATCTGGCCACAGTGCAGTATGCTTCATTTTTGGAAACCATCACCCAACCAGAGCTTAGACCTCGCTGTCTTGAACTTGGAACTGACGCAGGTAAGATATACTCTGGTAAGCCACTAGAACGTGAGAGGATACAAAAATAATTTTTGTTTTTTAGGCCTGGATGTTACCGCAATTACTAAACTTGTGGTTGAAAATGTGAGGGAGAGAGATGAAACGGAATTTACTCATCACAGACAAACGCTGGAGACTGGAACTACAAAGGTATGCCCATCAATATTGCTGTATACATATTAATTTTAAAAAAGTTGGTTAGTTAAAAAAATACCTTCCATATTCTTGAAATATTCTTGTCAATACGAAGCCTTCTAACTGATCATCTTAAGATAAACATCATTGAAATCATATGATGCTGTCAATAGGAGGATCAAAAGAAGATTGATGTCATTGACTGGCTACTGTTTGATCCTGCACACCGAGCTGAGGCCCTAAAGCAATCCAATGCCATTATGAGGAAGTTTCTTGGTATGGACCTGATTAGACTTTTGTATTCAAAGTTAAATCAACCAGACATTTCTTATAACTTGGTCTCTTGGGTCTTAGCTCTGCAGAAGCATGATGGTGCCAAGGCAGTGTTCTCTAAAGTGCCGGAGGATTCAATGAAAAAGATTTACAGCCAGTGGACGGCAGTCAGTGATGCAACAATGCCAGCCGAAGATGAAAATGCCATTAGAGAACACCTGTGCATTAGAGCCTACCTGGTTAGTTATGCATGAACTTAACTAATAATGTCACAGATGACTTACTGTTTGAAAGTGTTTATTGTTTTTTGACAGGAAGCTCATGAAGCATTTACTGACTGGTTCACTCACAGTAGTTCTGCTCCCCAAAAGCCAGCACCTGCCCCTGAGGCCAAATTCACTGAGAAAGTGGCAAATGAAATGAGAGAGAAAGAATATCAGGTAGTTAAGACATCTACTCAAAAGCAGGTGTGAATGGGGTGCGTGTAAATTCTCAACTTCATTATGATGTATTCTCTCCTAAAGGCTGCACTAACTACTTGGTCCTGTCGCCTGGATGTTCTAACTGAAGATGTTAAAGAAAGAATTTACAATGTGCTGTTGTTTGTTGATGGAGGTTGGATGGTCGACTGCCGACAGGTTTTTATATATATATTTGCCTATTTTACATGAATATGCATGTTGTATTTATCTGCAATGAAATTTTGTAAATACAATTCTATGTCGATTTGTTTGTAGGATGCAGAACAGGATTCAGAGCGTGGTCACCAGATGGCAGCACTGCGTTCTCTCTGCCTTCCTCGTTTGAGTTTTCTGTTGCTGAGTGTGTTGCAGAGCTCCTCCAGGCATCAAGAGGCTCTTAGACTGGTTGACATCATCTCCTCTGATCAGCATCGCCTTTACCAGGTAACAAATAAATAACTTTTTATCATTAAGAAAGCTCCCATTACATTCTCTATTTTCTTTATCCCAAGGTTTTCTCCAAAGAGGAGTTAAAACGGTTCCTGCAAAAACTTCGAGAGTCTTCACTGTCATTGCTGGACAGAGGATTTGATCCTCTTGGCTATGAATTGCAGTCCTGAAGTTGTTTTTTGTATGCTGTTCTTACGTTTGTGTATATATATATATAAAAAATAAAATGTGTTTCATCATCACAAGAATGATTATTTCAAACTGGAAAATGAGGTATTGTTTCCATGAAGATGAAAATTTTCAAATTAAAAGCCTTTTCCAATGGAATTGTTAAAGTTCAGTTTTGTAATTTGTATATGTGATGCCTATTACTCAAATGTGTGTATGTTACATTATTATTACGCAACCAAGATAAAACGTAATTTTGCCTACTGTAATAGTCTAGCATCTAAGATAAAGTAATGTCATAATAATGGGTTGGCTGCACATTATCAATCATGTATGTTCAATATCGTGAAGCTGCACGTTATCTTGCCCTCTTCATGATTTTGTACAAGTGTGGTTTTGTCAAACTGCCAGAGAGGGCGCTGTTCAAAAAATGAAGGGGCGAGGACCATAGCGAGGACGTAAACAGTCCGTTGCTAACGTTAGATGCTAACATGAGTAAGTTATGGTGTAACTTGTAATATTATCACGTTGAGCCAGCTATGTGAGCGCCGAACTTTCTTTGGTTACATTTAATTTACAAAATGTACTAAAATACTCGATACCAGTACATACTTAAGATGTTTCTATTACGAGCTAATCGTTAGCTAGGGCTAGCTGCTAACGCAAGTGCAGTAGGCCGCAGACCTCGTGTTTTCCAGCGGCTTTCACCCAGGTTAACCCCAAACATAGACCCCAAACACCTCGGAGTTGTGTCGGTTCCCGTGAAATCCGCATTTGGTAAGTATAGTTTTTACAGCTTTCTCTAAAGTTACTGTTCTGATGTGTTGCGAGTGATCGGATTAAGTCCAGTACTCTTCATGGAAATGGGATTTCGTCCCAGGTTTTGAAGTTCCGAAATTGTACACAACGCGGTCTGTTGCATTTTTAAATAGCATTACCCCAGGTAATGGTTTTGCATTAGTGTGTGCCTATGCATGCTGTTTAATTTGCAATTAAAAATATTTGGCGCTACTACGATGTCATAAATGGCCACCAGACTATGCCGCTTATTTTACAAAGTACTTGTACTATACTACAGTGAAATCTGAATTATGAAAAAAATGTCTCGCTATTCGAAATACTTCTGTTGTTATTTATTTACGTAGTGAAAGAGCTGCTCTATCCATGTCTCCTGCCTGTCTCTACACCCGCCTCTAGTGAAACCATAGCCCGTATTGAAGAGCGGGGCAGCGGAACAAGTCCGGGCATATTTTGTCCGTGTGTTTGCGTAATGTTAGTGTAGCGTTAGTGTGTGTTTGTGCAGTTTTAGTGTGTGTCCGCCAGCTGACACAGGCACTATGTGTCATCTGTTTCTGAACTAGTCATCATGACAATTTACGTCTCTGTTCAAAAGCAAATCAATATGCCCAAAGGTTGTGCTGTGCTAAAGTGTCACTGGACATGTGATGGAAATTGTTTTTCTAATTATATTCTTTGTGCTGCGCCTTTGAGTGAGTCCATTTCTCACATTGAATGCATGGCTCCAATCGAAACTTATTTATGCTTTTTATAATGTATCACTGGTGTCGGTGATGAACGACCAGGCAATGTGAGTCATAAGTAACTTCAACAGGATCTGTTAATGGTTCCCTCTTCCAGATTTGCTTTTATTCTATGCAAATCTTACAAAGCAGTGTTGATATTTTTTCGGAGGGGGCAGATGATTTTAATTCTATGCATATTGTGATGAGTCATCAAAGACTAGTCTTGGCATGTTAACACATGATTGAATCAGCTGGTACAGTTGTAACATGTACATAGTTTCCTACTCCAGCTGACTCAGAGGTGATAGGCCACAGTCATACTAGGCAAGGCCTCTAGTTTGGTCTAGTCCTGACATGTCTGAGGCTCAATATAAGAGGCTGCAACTCTGCTCTCCTCTCTTCTCACTGCACTTTATCCTTACTTGCACATGATGGGCTGCTTGTAGAATTAACATAGGTAAGAATCTATTTTATTTTTAAATGTTGGCTAGGTGTGAATGGAAAGTAGTCTGACAGCCTCAGTCAATTTTTATTTTTGCTGTAAAATGCTACTGCCAGTTAACTGGAGAAAGATGTAAACTTTGACTATACTGTAATGTGACATATTTCAATATAATGTCTCTAAGGTACATGATTGCAACATTTCATTGCCTTGAATGAAAATATATTTTTTTAATAATAAGGGCTTGATTGTTACTATGGTCACACTGTAAAATTAATAATAATAATAATAATAACAATAATAATAATAATTATTATTATTATTATGCTAAATGTGTCTAAACCTTTGTTCTACAGAAATAATTGTTTAACCATGTCATCTGAGAAGGACTTCAGCTCAGACATCCCTGATGATGCTAAACTGGTGAGAGCACCTTCTTATATATATTTTTTTTTATTTACAGGAATAGGAGAATCCCTAACTGACATGCATTTTTCTGTGTTCAGGTCAGACCAAAGGTAGAGTTTCAGTCATTACTACAACTTGCTGGTGCCACTAAAGAGATTTTCACCATAAAGGAGGTACAGTTTTCTTATAAATAGCAAAATTCAAAGACACTGGTGTCTTTATATTTTTATGGCCTGTGGCCCAAGTCTGCAGAGCATGATTTTTTCTTAGGAACAATATACAAAATGTACTGTATGGTAACCATATACTGTATAAAAAAGTGGACTAAGCGAGTGTGACGTCACCCATAGCATTCAGGGATGCTAATAGTTACAGGAGTGAATCTGGAGCCATTTTCTATGTTATGAATAGATTTTTTTGACGAAAAAAAAGTTCAGGATCATGTAGAGCAGGTTAATAGGAACATTTTAAGACCAAGATGACAAGGCTCACAGCAGCAGATACAGAGAGTGGAGCAACAAGATCCTAATGTAAGTCAATGGGAGCCACGGTCAGAAGGAGCTGGAAGAGCCTCCAGTCGCGCTTCCTATTTGGGACGCGGCGGCTAGTGCGTTAGCTATGTCCTTTCATATATACGGTCTATGGTGGTAACTCAGTGTTGTAGACCTTTGCACAGTTAAAGCAAGTTTCTTAGTGAAGTACTTTTCTTTTCAACAGGTGATGTTTTATCTCGGACAGTACATTATGCAGAAACAGCTGTACGATCAGAAGCAGCAGCACATTGTCCACTGTGCACAGGACGCACTTGGGCAAGTCTTGGGCGTTGAAAGTTTCTCAGTCAAAGAACCTCGGTACAGAAATGATCAATTAAAAAATCAAATGCTTTTTCTTACTTGAGCTAATTATTTTTGTGATTTGTTTGTTTCAGTGCTTTGTTTGCTATGCTCACCAAGAACCTGATTGCTGTAAAGAGCCAAGGTATGATTGTTAACTTACTTATATTTTAGCGTTTTACGCTTTCAGTATTATCTTCAATTTAATTCCTCTACTTTTTATTGCTAATATAAGTCTCCTTTTTACTGTATTTTGAATCACATTTTTTTCCTTTTAGACTCATTATCAAGTGATGATCATAGCAGCAACGAGGCCAACAAAACCACAGAGGTAAGGCACACATATAAAAGGCTGGCAGATTGGTCTCACTGATTTATATTGCATTTTATCGTGATTCGTATGTAATTTTTTTTTACTATCTTACTGCTTTTACTCAATTTTAACTTTGGTGTTTTTCTTTTAGGGAGAGACGGAAAGTGGCACATCGTCTCTAGACAGAAGCAGGCGGCGAAGGAGGAGGAGAAGGAGGAGACTCCTGAGCGGTGATCCAGGTTTGTGTTTTTTCAAGTATTACAAACTCTTTGGGCTGTAACAATCGTATTAACTGAACACGTGTGGGGAACCTACAGGTACTTCTCAAAGCATAGAGGCTGCAGATGTGGAGGACGTGTCTGAGGAAGAGGAGGAGGTGAAAAAGCGGAGGAGATCTGACAGCTACTCTTTGACGTTTGATGAGAGCCTATCGTGGTGTGTGATTGGTGGATTAGGAGGGGGAGGGGACAGACACAGTAGCCACTCATCAGAATCTCATAGCACTGTGAGTTTTGTTAACATTTGATACAAAACATGTTCACATTATTAAACTGTTTTTCTTAATTATTACTTAAATGTGTTTAATTTTTAGTCAGAGAGATCAGAGGTCACAATTCCAGCATCAGACTCCGACAGTGACAACTTCAGTGTTGAATTTGAGGTTGAGTCCATTGATTCAGATGACTATGATGAAGATGATGCCTCTCTATCTGGAGATGATCAGGTATCATTATCATTATTAGTGCACATTGCTGCTGCCATTTGATATTGTAATTTATACAAGCCATTTAGCTTTTTAACACCTTATTGTGAATGTTCAGGTTTATGAGGTTACAATCATTGAGGCTGAAGATGAAGACTCCTTTGATGAAGACACAGAAATCAGTGAAGCTGTAAGTACCTGGGGAAATACAATGTTGACCTTAAAGAGAAGGTATTATGCTAAACCAACTTTATAGAGCTGTTATAACATTGTTCCCTCCTCAAAAACATGCCTGAAGATGTTTTATATGTTATCCATGCATGTTTGAGTAATCTAGTTATCTCTCTGTATTTATACAGTCAGATAACTAGATTACAGTTAGCACTACGAGTCTGTGCAAGGCTCTGCCCACAGGCTTTGTCACCCATGCTCCTGCACTACAATCTACAATTTACCAAAAATAACCAAATCATGGTACAAAACATTTCATAAGCGAAGTGCATGCTGATTATGGTGTGATAGTCTTTTGAAAGGGGAGTGCCTTTGTGTGGGGAGTAAAGGGAATCAGGGTATCAAAAAATAAATAGGAATTTATTTAAAATATGTTGTTTTTAGCATTTGCAAAAAAAATAATAAAAGGTAGCACATTGATCTAAATATATAATGTCTTAGCAATTAAAACCCATTGATGTGCAATAACCCCTTTTGATAAATATTCAAATATAAATGCAGGGAGTGTTTAGGTATGATAATTATTAGCTGCTATGTTAGGTTTAGACTGAACACTGTGTATCTGCTAAAATGCTTCACATGCATTTTAGTTGATGTGGTTTACCTACATTTTTAACATTGTTTGTTTGTAGGACTACTGGAAATGTGGAAAGTGTGAAGAGATGAACCCACCTCTACCAAGGCACTGTCAGCGCTGCTGGACCTTACGGCAGCACTGGCTTCCTGAAGTGACCGTCAAATCTGATTCTGGCCCCAAACTGCTCCCTCCAAAGCCAAAAGAATCTGAGGCCAAAGAAAGTCCAGGTAAAGATTCATACATGTTTTATTGTACAACACCATTTCACCCTTCTCAGGTTTACTGATCTTGTTGATGTTAAAGGTTCTGATAATGAGGAAAATGAGGGGGTTGACGTTCCTGATGGTAAAAGAGTAAAGACCCCTCCACCATCTCAGTCCCTGGATGACTCGACTATCTCTGTCCCAGAGTCCAGCTGCACTGCTCCAAACTCCCAGGAGCTGTCATCCTCCCTCCCCTCCTCTTCATCGTTTTCACAGGAGAAGCTCTGGACTGACTCTCAGCCTTCATCGTCGGACTCTCAAGAAACTCTCCCCTGCTCACCCCCAGTGACTTCTGCAGTTACTTCTGCTCCTGAACTGGAGCGCAACCTGTCAGCGGAGTTGAGGCTGCCAGACTCATGTTTGGATCCGTGTCTTATCTGTCAGTCACGGCCAAAGAATGGCTGTATAGTCCACGGCCGAACAGGACATCTCATGTCCTGTTATGTTTGTGCAAGGAAACTGAAGAAGAGAAACAAGCTGTGCCCAGTGTGCAGGATGCCAATACAGTCCGTCATTCTGACTTACTTCAGCTAGTGGCCATAAATAATTTTGCACTAAATCCAATGCAAACAGACTAATTCTTTACCTCAGCTTTAGCATTTGTTAAATGGGACATTTTTATTAAATAGTTCAAAATTGTATCAGAGATCAATATCTTTCGATAGTATTGTGTTTAAAATTGACAATTACAAATTATAAAACATTTTTTCAAACTATATATTTAGTATCAGTTCTGAATATTGTACATCACATTATATAAAAAATTCTAATATTTGCCAACTAATTTATCAGTTTCCTGGAAAGAAACACATGTAGGAAAACATTTAATTTTCCCACCTTTTTAGAATAATATAATTGCAATTGGATATGACTGTAGTTAATATTTTTGCACTGCTGTATACATTATTTGTATTATGTTATTTATTAAATGCAAAATATGCAAATTCTTTCCAGGAAATCTGTAAGAATGTGCTTTTAGGGATTTAAAGTGATGATGTTAAATATTCTTAAAGTCCTATAATTTATTCAAAGGTATTTAAGAGGTATGAGTATATTTAACAGCCACTTTCAGTTGTCTTCTTATATCAGATGCCTTATTTGAAATAAAGTATGTACTGAATAATTTCTGTCTTTTAGTTACTGATCAACACTGACTCCTGCTGGCGCGTGTTTGTCAGTACAGAGAATTGCGGGTTTTTTTTTTTTTTATTGTTGGTTATTAGGCCCGAGTGTCAGAAGCTGACAAAGGTCCTGTTAGTATTTCAAAGACTCAAAGACCCTGAAGACAACGGTAACTGCACTGACCGGAAGTGACGTGCCCGTAGTGACCAGGGGCCCTCGCCATGACGTAGACACATGCGGGTGCTTTCCGAAAAAAATATTAAGTTTAATATAATAGGGGAAAAAAGCGGAACATTGTTCTCTTATCTGAAAATGTTTCTCCTAATCAACCCACAAATTTTTCAGCCAGTGGCGAAAACTCACAAAGATTTGAAACATGCTTTTTAACTTTTTCCTATTTCCAATATCCAAAAATCAAATAAATGGAAATATATATATAT
>KN521466.1:441-15197 GCA_000787155.1 Scartelaos histophorus | reverse complement strand
TGTGTGTGTCTGCTTGTGCAGAGCCGTCTGCCGGGCTCACCACTCCCTCCCTGTGATCCAGCTGCAGCTCCTCACCTTTTCTCCTCATTCTCCCCTGATCCATCTTATCTTTATAATCCACCTTATGGAAAGTAAACAACAATCTTCTCACAGTTTATGAGTGAAACTTGAGACCTCATTTCGTGCACAAACATTGTTTCCGTTTCCGTTGATAGCGCTGCTGTGCACGTGTGTGTGCTGCTAGCGCTAATGCTGCTAATGCATTAGGTTTTATATATTGTAGAAAGTCATTCTTCCCATATGATTGGAGGTTGCTCTGAGGAGCTAGGGCAGTCTACAGCTGAACAGTGCAGGGTGAGTCCCAGCTGAGCCGGGCCTGTGTCTGCGGCTGGTGTAGTACTCTGGACATGTGTACATGCTGCTTCCTATAACACAAAGAACATACACTTCAGTTTCATTGTAAAACACTCACAGGGACCATACAGAAAGTCGGTCACGCTTTTGGAACTGACTTGTATTTCTGCAGAAAATATTAAATGATAGCAATAGAATATCAGATGTGTTTCTCCAAATATCGTATCGATCTAACATTACAAATTGAACAGCTGTTTAGTACAGGTGTTTTTTCTGCACTGCTTCAGTCTGTGTGTGCTCATGTGTCATGAAACTCAGCAGTGGCCGTTCACTAGAGTTAGACCCTTATATCCTTTGCCCAATATACCAGCCACATGTTTACAGCATAAATCTCAAGCTGATGCCGATATTGACCTGATGCCTAAAGAATATGTGTAAAACTGCATTTAAACACAAATGTGACCATAACTGTTTTGGTTTAAAAACAAAAAAAACACAAAAGAGCTGTGAGTGACTTTGTAGTAACTTTAAATGACTTGATTTGGTGAGAATAATCAAAAAGTTTATCAGCCTTCAGTTCTCTGGATCCTAAACTATTGTTATTGGCATTGGTCATGAAAAAGATCGATAGAGCTCTACTGCCCACCCCCATTTCTCCTATAGACTTTATGATAAAATAGATGTATTAAAAGTTTGAAAGCTCAGGGCTGATCAGCTACACGGTAACTAATGGCCAAAATCAATGTACGAAGCTCGTGGTGTGGGCTCCATGATTTCTATGAGGATGTTGTGTGGCTTTATGTCTCTGTGGAACACGCCTAGAGCCAGCAGGGATATGGCAGCATCCACCAGCTGTCTGGAAAACATCTGCAGAGAAAGAAAAGTGGATTTTAGCACACAGCATTTTAATACGTTTTCAACAAATAGAATATTTCCAAAACAATCAATAGTAACATGGTGATTTACTAGTAATACCCCATAGAAGTGCAGTATCCCATCTGGAAACACTACAGCCCTGTTGAGCAGCAGAATTACTTTGGCTTCATTCTCAGTTATGTGGCCCTTAAAGCCGTGCATGGACTCCACCAGGTCCATGCAGGGCTCAGGATTCTCCATCATGACGATCCCCCAGTCCAGGTCGTACAGTTAATCACTGCAGCCTTAATATTTATGAGGGAAGTGACTATTAGCTTTACTTTTCACTGTGGTTGAATCCACCTTCCTCTTAATTGTCACCAGTGTCTAATGATTATTTACTTGTATTAAAAACTTCAACCTCACCTCTCTTGTTCTTGCAGTGTTGCCTGATGTGATTACACTTGATGGCCTCCTGGAAGAGACATGAGACACTTTTAGTTCTACTTTGACAGGTTCAGAACTCATGTTTCACTGTTTTCACGGTTGATACTTGTCCTCTTTCCGAATGCTGTTGTAGACCACAGCATAACCTCTGGCTTTCAATTCTCTGGTGATCTGGTACTTCTGATGAAATTCTTTGCATACAAAGAAAAACTCATTGTTAACCAGTGGCAATAGTAATTTGACTAGTCAAAGGAAATGAGACTGAAATAGCATATGCATTTTTGAAAGCATTTTGTTGAAACATATGTTGTAATTTCAGTTTCACAATTTAAGAATGGAAGCGAGGCTGCTGAGTACGTAGTCCTGAAGTAACTGACAGGTTGGTTTTCGTCCAATTGGACACGTTTGTTAAGCACATTACACTATCCCAGACTTTTGATTCTCTGTGCAGTTTGTGAAAACCATGTAGAAGCAACTGCATGAGACTACAGACTGTCACAATACAAACAATTTCAGACTCAACTTCAATACTAATTATTTCACTCAGTACCAATAATCTGGTAGTGAATTATTGCTACCACAAAAAAATGATTCTTTTTTGTAATGGAATCTAGTTTTCGAAAACATAATCTCTTAAACTTAGCATGAGGTCTTCTAATTTGTTCTAATAAAGTTATAAGTCCAGTTTCGATATTAGTTTCAGTAATGGTTAGTATCTGATTTTCTGATTTTCTTTTGACAGCCCTTCTGCAGACAGACATGCACATTTGTACAATTTCAGTGGGCGGAGCTAACAGTTCAAACAACACTTATGGGTCAAAATCAGTTTCAGGTCCTTTAACTTGAACACCAAAAGGAGAAGACTGTCACTGTTGTTATTTAGTTCATGAACCTCCTCCAGTCTTTGCTGAACACAGGCCCCAGAAGGATCTCTTCAAGAAACCGATATGAATGATATGAGAAGAAACACAAATTCAGCCATTATTTGCAAGATCACATCTGAAGCAAACTCTCATATTGAAACTGCTCTTACATTCTGATGAGAGGCTTTCCACTCTTTCTGTTTGTGGTTTTCTTGGGGAGTGTCTGGAGTCTGGCTGGGACCCGGGCAGTCAGATGATTCAGTGGATTTACTGGACATAAGTAGCCTCTCCCCTCTGTACTGCTGCTGCACCATCTGTTCCAATCCATATTCAAGAAAAAATGTATAACAATGGAAAATCTTCTTCTTGAGGCACTTTTAGACCTTTGGTTTGCTTTTCTTGATTTCTGTAGTAGTGTCATGATACTAAAATCTCCAACTTCGAACTGTTGAAATGTATTAATACTCAATATTGATTTTGATACTACAATTTCACTGAAGTCTGTAATTGTCAGTGATGTATTGTAAGGTTTACAGCTGGTGAGCTGCTGCTGTTATTGAACTTGGTAGAATATATGTACTGAGAATACATATTCTGAATACTGATTGTGGGTAACTGTGTACCAGTACAGTTCCTCTTTTATTTGGTATTCAGAATTAATTTTAATTCTTTTGTAATTTATGCTTCAAATTCTACAAAATCAGCTAGAAAAATAAACAACTCTGTGAAATCTAATTACTGATCTTTTAAAAACTTTATAAAATGTTAAATGATTAAAAACCTGTTGTGTTTTTACACTATAATTTTCATACAACTCTACACACAGTGTAGAAGTATTTTAAGTATTCAGAATGCAGTACTCAGGACCATGTATCACACATTAAATTAAATTAAATTAAATTAAATTAAATTTAAATTTAGGTAGACATAAGTATTCTTCCCATCACTGCCCTCCATATCACCACAGGCGCCACAAGCAATGCACAAGATCTGCCGTCTGATCCACAAGTTTACAATATCAGCACATTATATAATGCCAATGTAGTTAAATGATGATAAAATAGGCAACCATTTATATGACCCTTATACACTCTGGACTTGAGAAGGTTTTTAATAATGGTGTCTTTCTTTTGGGTTTTCTCCTGTAGTTGGTCGGTTCTGTGTCGACACTGGACTCACTCTTAACCTTCTCACTGAGTCTCCTCAGGGTCGTTGCCTCTTCAGCCCCAGAGGAGCAGCATCTATCCAGATCAGCCTCTTGGGGGTTTAACCCAGGTTCAAACCAAGGGCGTTGGCCCAGTCCCAAAGGCCAACTAGACCTTACAGTGTCGCTTCAGAGCTTGAAGAATGTCCTCTTGGTGTACCGTAGTTTTCTCTTAATGTGTTGTACTGCCCTGGTCTATTCATGGGTTACAGAAAGATGGACAATTAGGACTGTTGCCATGCTAACTATTAAAAACAAAATATATCTTTTGAATGGGGAAAAAGTCTTCAAAATGTTGCATATAACAAGAAGCTTAAACCAGTGAACTAGATGATATAGCAACTCACATAAAGCCATATTTTTGTCCTGTGAATGTGTTTTTTTTTTGGTACTCTCTGAAATGAGCATCTAGTTTGATCACCAGTTTTAGAATCATATTTCTGACAAGCCTAATGCAGCAGACAGCTTGACTGGACATAATGCTCTTTTGGAACTGTCCACTGTTATGTGATTACAGCTCCCAAATGAGCCATCTGTCACTTTGAGCCATGATCAAAAATGAACCGTACGTACTGTTTTTTATTTAGTTTTTAATAAATCCGTATTCTGAAACACTGGGGCCATTTGGTGTCTCGGCTCAGTGCTACAGGAGTGTCATCTGGGCAACAATGTTCAGATGATTATGAGGAAACTTTGCCAACTTTACAATTCCCACAATTATTGCATCATGATTTATCTGATCAATCTTTTTTTTCTGTCCAGCCAAAACCTCACACTTTAACAAAACATTTCAAAGACGTGTGGATCTGAAACATATTGGTGGTTTTCAGATTCTCAAATGTGACGTCCTCCTCTTAGTTGGGGGCAAGAATCAGTTTTTCTTAGTGCATTCGACTTTGCCATGAAATATCTAAAAATAAAACTGATACACGTTTAATCTGATTATTTATATTAGTGATTAGACCCATAAACTTCTTGTATTACAACAAAAAAAAACTGCATTTTAATGAAATAGATTTGAGCTGCCCTTTATCTGTATTACATATTATTGCTCTAAAACATGAAAGAAAATAACGCACATCAGAAAACTCTTGTATCTGTATCTTTTTTAAAAAAAAAAAAAGTTATATATTCTGTTTTGAATAGTACAAGAATATTCAAGAGGAGATATTGGGGGTGTGCATTACCTTGAGTTTGATGATACGATACATATCACGATACACACATCACGATATATCCTGATACTAAAACAGTGGATGAATTCTAATAATGAAGTCAACACCTTCATGAGAACAAAACTGAATGAAAGATAATTGATTTACTTTTTAAAAATCAAAAGAATGGTGAATGTCACTAATGTGAAAAATATTGTTTAAAAAAAATCAGTCCGGATGCATTTTGAATCGAGATTTGTAGAGAAAAATCCCGCACAGTCTTACTTATTACGACATTCAACATTTCTGCACTAGGCCTTCATCAGACCCTATTTGTCTGATGAAGTCCTAGTGCCGAAATGTTGCATGTCCTAATAAATTTTCACATTTTGCAGGTAAAACGGTGTGTGGGATTTTTCTCCCTCTCCTCTAACGCACCTGTTTTAAGGACTTGATGTGTGAAGTTCTCATCCTGAATAGAGATTTGTGCAATATGACGGTATATCACTGAATCTTTTTTTTTTTACACCCCTTCTATCTATGTTCTGCATTTGTCACACATTAGCATCTGTGATTGGATTAACTCTTATGAGAATGGTTACTTGTTACGCTTAAGGTCAGAATGTGAAGCAGAATGAAAGCGACTGGCTGCTCAGACAAGACCCATGTGCACAGCAGAGAACATTGTGACACTTTCTCAAAGGCTGCAGAGCTTTGTTTTATAGACCTGGCAGTTCAGATGTTGTGCGCTCTCTCTCTCTCTTTCTCTCTCTGACATTTCCATCAATCTGCTGTATGAAAATATCAACGGAGGATGACGGAGCTTGGCACAGATGGGCTCGGTCACACGCTGGATCAACCTCCTGACATGAGGAGACATGTCGGTGTAATGCTGTGATCACCCAGGACTCCTATGAAAGCTGTTGAGCTCTTTAAATTATTGTTGTATGATATCAAATTACTCTTTTAATTTGGTTGGAGGCCTGCAACTGCAAACAAAGAACTGCCAAAACTCCTCATCCTTTTGTCTTTACAACAAACTACACAATTCACTCAAGTCAACACATTTTAAAAAGTCTAAATTTCTTTATCTGTTTTAATGTTATTTTCTTATCAAAACATAGTCGGAGTTGAGCTTTTCTTCATTCACGCACATTTATCTCACAAATACTGCATATTTAGGCTGAATTCCTCTCTCAAACTGAAACGACTCCACCTTGTGATGTCATGCGGTGATGCAGGAAGTGCTCCACTGCGTTTTTCAACTCCACACACCTTCACGAGAATCATTTGAGTAATTTCAGCCCTGGAATAAATTTGAAAACTTCCACTTCAGGACATGACTAGGTGGAAAGGAGCATTTGGAGCTGTGGAGATGTAGACGGATTAATAATAAAGGGTTACTCAAACGTGAATGAAACGAAACACAACTCTGGGTATGTTTTTTGAGGGGTTAACAACATTATAACGCTGCTTAAAGCTCACGAGAATCCATTTTGTGTGCAAGACTAACTGTGATTGTTCCTTTGTATCAGATTTGAGATCACCTTATCTTTTTTATTTACAGTTCTCCTTCACTGCTCTGTTCCTCAGTATAATCTTGGTGTAATGTAAAGCATGAGGGGGTAGGGTAAAGGTGCGGGTCTGTGGGAACATATGGCCGCTGGGAGTAAGCCTGAAGCTGGGATCATATTATCTCGCATGTCATTGAGCTCCAGTGTGGATGTTACATTAAGTGATTAGGCCACAGAGCTCTCAGTCTGCACAAGCCCACGTATAGAACTTTTTCTGATTAGGTGTCGTGTTATAGTCGAGCGTGCGTGCTTGTGTTTACCCGTCACGCCATAACTTTACATTTCCGACTAATCTGAAACATGTATAAGCTTACACTGAGACCGAAATTTGATACACGCTCTAGTTTTAGTTTAGAATGTCATTCTCAAGATCCTTTGCATCCATTTCATCTCCAAAGTGCTGCACAATATAAAATAAAGCATAAAAAATAAATAAGTCAATAAAAAAGTGAAAAAATATTATCATTAGCAAATAGAAAAATAGCAAATAATACAAGACGCATCAGAGGACCACACACTTCTCACGTTGTGTTAAAACCTGGTGAGTAAAAATGTGTTTTTAAAATCAAGACTTAAAAGAATCGACTGAATGGGTGTTCTTAATGTGAGGGGGAAGAGCCTTTCAAAGTTTGATTTTGTTGAACATAAAACTGGGTGTATATTAACAAATAACAATTTTCCATCAAGCATTAAGATAATGTTGAAATGGTTGTTTTGAGGTATACAAGATTAGAATATAATGTATACGAAATATGCCAAAATGTAATTCTAAGACGCTGTTAGGGGAGATGCATGGGGGTCGGACAGGAGACGTGACGGAGTCGGTGTAAATGAGGTGCGAGTCTCCCCTTTTTTGCTCCCCCTTCAGAGCACTATCACAACACAAACTGTGTTTGTGAAGTTGCAGTGCATTTTTTTGTATGCTATATTTATGGAAAATTGTTGAAAATGGGTGACGTAGGCTTGTGGGCGGATCTTTGGACACATCTAACTGTATGGAGGGTTTGAATAGGGCCTGGGAGAGATCGCTAGATTACTCAAACTGCATATAACACATATAAAACCGCTTCTGGCATATTTTTGATGATGGAACAGCGTTATAACATGGTAAAAAGCTCCAAAAAGCCTATTGCTGTGTATTGCATTGCTGTAAATTGATGTATGTGCAGTTTTGTGCAATACTTCCGAATCTGAACCACTACTTTTACTAGCACATTTAGTACTGTACATCGAAAATATGATCTCATTATTGTCAGTATTGCCACCCCTATATGGATAATGTACGTTTCTTATTCACTTGACTTTACTATGCATTAGTATCACATGTACGAATGGAGCTGTGCGTTAATTTACACTACCCAGTCCTTGCCACACACATTCTTGTCCAATCGCTTAGGTGTCTCATTCCCACTCTCCCCGTGGTCATTCTTTTCTGCGGTCAACAACACAGAGCGCTGAAGCAATTAGCCCGACCTGATGAGCACAAACAGGTTGGCACTGCGCACCGAACCCGGAGAAAACACTGGGAGAGAATACAGTGCGAGGGGCGCCTGTCTTCGCCTTTGATAGAACTGCCGAATCGTTTTAAGCCGGCGTTGCCATGGCTACGGGGAGCCGAGGATGCCGGGTCGGGAGGGGCGGGTCGGCGGATCTCGGCTGGGTGCGCTGTAAATGAGCCTGTTCGTTTTTCCGCAGGGTCTCGTTCGTGTTGCGATGAATCACGGGAGCAGGTCGGGTTGCACGACGCCGAGGCCCGTGGAGTCAGATGGAGAATATGTGATAGTTTCTGTTATATCGATGCGTGCGCTTGTTTGTGGATTTTAACTCTCCCATTGACCCGAGCTTTGGTGGTTAGACTGCATGTTGTTGTGTCCTGCGGCAAGACACCTCACTCACCTTGCCTGTATGAGTATGAGTGTGCTAACATTATTGGTTCAGATCGAAGACAATGCCTTTTTGAATCTCCTCCAAGGCCCAAAGCCCAAAGCCCATCGATTCTTTACCTTTGCCAATCAGTATCTGAACTGTGTCCAGTTTACTTTGTACTGAAAAAGTTGGGCTCCAAGGTGAAAAAAGTTTAGAATATTTTGAAGCCTAATTCAAGGGTTCTGTTATATAAAATATTTGTTTATATTTCTTTAAATTAATAATAATAAGCCCACAGGAATGTATTGTTTTAACATATTACCTATGGAGAAAACATGACATATTCTTTTATAGTTTGTGTCAAATATTATTAGTGACCTTTGCATCGATAGAGGTGCCATGCCCTGTACTTTACTGAACTATAAGATATAAAGGGAGTGTGACGTCACCCGTAATATTCAGCTCCAGCTCCAGATGATGGCAGATTATCCACCTTATACTCACCCACCCTGCCCACTATTGTTTCTAAATGTGCCTAAATCACACTTTTTTGCTGTTGGCACCAGGTAAACTGGGATTCCATTCATGTCCATGGAGAATTTAGGAAACATCTTGCATTATAAAAATGACATAAAGTAGGTTCATTTGTGTAAAATGTTCAGTTTTCACGTGCACTAACAAGTCACAGTGCACCGATTCTCTGAGAGGCTTTAAAACGACTTTATCCACATTGAACTTATTTGCCGTCAAGATCAGCAGCCCCACACAAAATAATACAACCCAAATCATGATGGCGGCGCACATAGCAACTTCTGCAATAGGCTACAGTCTATGATTGTGGGTGTCCATGCCTGCTAAAGCTGGTACATTATCAGACAGCAGTAAAGTAGGTAGCATCTAGTGGTGACATGTGAGAATACAACAGATGGTAACCTTACGTCAAAAATGTATTACATGTTTTTTGTTTTTACATCTCAGCAATTTTGGCGTCCATTGTCCTTATCAAAATTAATTTATTTTTACTTTGGTTGTGTGACCAAGTCCTACTGCAATGTATTCCTTTGATTTTAGAAAAGTAACTGCATTCTTAGTACTACCAAATAAAAAAAAAACATTGAGTACGTATTCTCGGTACATGTATTCAATTATTTCCTAACACTGGATTTGAACAGATAAACTAATAGACAAATCCCATGCATTTCAGAATACATGTGGAGAGTTTTAAATTGTAAATACAAGAATTTTCTATAAAAACCAGGATGTATTGTTTTTTGAAGGAAGTACGTGTGAGTGTTTGCCTGCTAATCTGAAGGTTGGAGGTTCGAATCCCTCTCTCAACATAGATATCATCGGTAGAACGGTCAGATCCGGTTGGCGGTGCGATGCCAAGTTCCACAGATGAATACTGTTGCTGTGTCCTTAGGCAAGACATTTAACCCAACCCGCCCCATTGTCCGTGTACACTGGAGTATGAGTGTGTGTGAATGCGTGAGTGCTTCCTTGATGTAAAGTGCTGTGAGTGCCTTGGAGGTGGAAAAGAGATGTATAAAACTGTGACCATGTACAATCAATCATTTGAGAGTTTTGTAAATGTGTTTAAGTTAAAAATGTCAACTAAATTTGATCACACATTTTGTTTAAATGTCTCGGTACTTTCCATTAGTTGATAATTATCGCATTAGGTTTTTGTCTATACGATAAAACGTCCAAAGTGTTAAGCGACTTTCCACGTCTGAGGTGTATAAGCTTCAGTATTGATTAGCACCTTCCTGATTATTAAAGTGAAAATAGATCCACATAATGAAAATGGAGGCGGGTGAATCCAGCTGAGACCCATTGTGTGCACTTTCTTGCTCTTGTGCGAAGGAGCTGCCAGCAAAAAACCCCACGTGTCAGCGCTTCTCTGTTTTCACTCTGCATCTCAAACTTCGCTCGATCCCTGAGAGAAAACACCCAGAAAACTGCCGCACTGGCGAGGAAACTGTGATTTTTTATTATTAGCTTAGCATAGCATCCCCCGCGAACACCAATTATCCCGCCGAAATTAGTCGAGCAAAAATAGCGTTTTAACACTAGCAAAAAGCACAAGACTTCTTTTCACAGCTTATCTCCTTCCAACATCACACTCTTAGTCACACAATATGGCAAGCAGAAGTTTGTAGTACCTACTTTGTATGACTGTGCAGTTTGATAACGCGCTAACTTCTCATATTATTGGTGCGTACGTAGCTGGTTCACTCTGCGGACGATCCCAGGGAAGTTCAGAGGGGATTCCTGTTTGGGTTAGTGCTTTGACCCTGTCTTAGGGTGACCGGACGTCCCTATTTACCCTGAACAGTCCCAGTTTTGAGCCCTGCGTCCCCTGTTCCAGCAGATTTATCAAAAAACAGGGATTTTGTCGCAGTTTTATACAAGAAATGTCCCAGCTGTCCATATTTTTTGACCAATCCGATACTTACCAACAGTAACTTTGCAAGCAACTTTGTTACTCTGTTCAGAAGCATATATACTTTGTTCAGGTTTAAATACAGAAAAGCTGCTTAAAAATGACCAGAACATAAAGAAAATGTGACTATATTGCCTCACATGTTGGTCATGAATGAACCTTAATAATGCACTCGTTTCACAATTTTATTATTACCAACCACCAAAAAAACAGGGATGTCAGTTTTTTATTTTGAAAATCTGTTCACCCTATGGCTCATTTCCTTGTATCTAACCCTGCGTTCGATTATCCTTCCCACTCGGACTTGGATCTTGGATATGATGTCACGTCCAAGCTTAAACCGAATCAAACGCACCATAAGCTCAGACGTGACATCATGTCCAAGATCCAAGTCCAACTTCACTATAATCTGTCTAGGACTCAGCCAATATGGAGTTTTAGGAGTCTATAGCAATATGAAGGTTAGGGATGATATTTGGTTATATAATCAACTACATAAGCCATTAAAAGGTCCTATATTACACAAAATGTTGTCAAAAACAAACCTGGTAGGGTGACCAGAATTCCAAAATAGAAATTGAAAAATATCTTATGCAGAGACCATTCATGATGAACATGTGAGTCAGTAAAGTCACATTTACTTTGTATTTTGGTCATTTTTAAGGAGCTTTTCTGTATTTTACCAATTATAATTTATGCCTCTCTTTACTGTTGGCTGGTACCAACTTGGTTAAAAATAGGAACACCTGAGACATTTCTTGGATAAAACTGGGACAAATCAGTGTTTTTTGGTAAATCTACAGGGGACTCTGGGCCCAAAACTGGGACTGTCCCAGTTAAATAGGGACGTCTGGTCACCCTAATAACTGGAGATGTTTTGTTTCATTTACACATGTTTAAATAATCCTTTATTAGACTGTTTACATATCCAGATCAAAACGCTCTCTTCCACCTGGTTATGCCATCCATCAGTAGTTTTCAAGTTGACATCTACGTTTTACCTTTAGGTCAGTAAGTAGGTCAAGTTTATGGAGTTTAAAATCACAGTGGCGCACTTCCTGTAACAGCACATGACATCACAAGGTGGAAGAGAGCATTTTCAGTTTGAGAGAAGAACAAGCAGGATTGTGTTAAAAATGTGTGAAACAAAACACAACTCTAAGTGTATTTTGGATGAGGTTATATCAGATCAGAAAATAGTTTAAATAAGTCAAAGTGATGATGCTTTGAAAGAGAAACCAAATCGCACTGCTCTGTTGGCGGGTCCTCTGCCTGCTAGTCTCATGGAGATGTTACTGCTTTGTCTGAAATCTTACACAATATGGCATTAAATCTGTCTAACCAACACTGAGTCAGTTACAATTACGGGTGTTTTTCTTACTGTGAGGTGTCACCTTTAGAACATCTAACTTGACCTGGTAGCGTCACAGATATACTGTGGAACATTTCAGTCAAAGCATTTATATCTCCACCAAGAGATGATGGAACCTCATGAAGCTCCAGGTATGACAAACGTTGCTTTGGACGTGACATCATGTCCAAGATCCAAGTCCAACTTCACTATAATCTGTCTAGGACTCAGCCAATATGGAGTTTTAGGAGTCTATAGCAATATGAAGGTTAGGGATGATATATGGTTATATAATCAACTACATAAGCCATTAAAAGGTCCTATATTACACAAAATGTTGTCAAAAACAAACCTGGTAAAGTGACCAGAATTCCAAAATAAAAAACTTGAACATCCCTGGTTTTTTGGTGGTTGGTAATAATAAAATTGTGAAATGAATGTATAATGAAGGAAAAATATCTTATGCAGACACCATTCATGATGAACATGTCAGTAAAGTCACATTTACTTTGTATTTTGGTCATTTTTAAGGAGCTTTTCTGTATTTTACCAATTATAATGTATGCCTCTCTTTACTGTTGGCTGGTACCAACTTGGTTAAAAATAGGAACACCTGAGACATTTCTTGGATAAAACTGGGACAAATCAGTGTTTTTTGGTAAATCTACAGGGGACTCTGGGCCCAAAACTGGGACTGTCCCAGTTAAATAGGGACGTCTGGTCACCCTAATAACTGGAGATGTTTTGTTTCATTTACACATGTTTAAATAATCCTTTATTAGACTGTTTACATATCCAGATCAAAACGCTCTCTTCCACCTGGTTATGCCATCCATCAGTAGTTTTCAAGTTGACATCTACGTTTTACCTTTAGGTCAGTAAGCAGGTCAAGTTTATGGAGTTTAAAATCACAGTGGCGCACTTCCTGTAACAGCACATGACATCACAAGGTGGAAGAGAGCATTTTCAGTTTGAGAGAAGAACAAGCAGGATTGTGTTAAAAATGTGTGAAACAAAACACAACTCTAAGTGTATTTTGGATGAGGTTATATCAGATCAGAAAATAGTTTAAATAAGTCAAAGTGATGATGCTTTGAAAGAGAAACCAAATCGCACTGCTCTGTTGGCGGGTCCTCTGCCTGCTAGTCTCATGGAGATGTTACTGCTTTGTCTGAAATCTTACACTCTTGGATAAAACTGGGACAAATCAGTGTTTTTTGGTAAATCTACAGGGGACTCTGGGCCCAAAACTGGGACTGTCCCAGTTAAATAGGGACGTCTGGTCACCCTAATAACTGGAGATGTTTTGTTTCATTCACACATGTTTAAATAATCCTTTATTATTAGACTGTTTACATCTCCAAAGATCAAAACGCTCTCTTCCACCTGGTGATGTCATGTATCGGTAGTTTTCAAGTTGACATCTACGTTTTACCTTTAGTTCAGAAGCAGGTCAAGTTTATGGAGTTTAAAATCACAGTGGCGCACTTCCTGTAACAGCACATGACATCACAAGGTGGAAGAGAGCATTTTCAGTTTGAGAGAAGAACAAGCAGGATTGTGTTAAAAATGTGTGAAACAAAACACAACTCTAAGTGTATTTTGGATGAGGTTATATCAGATCAGAAAATAGTTTAAATAAGTCAAAGTGATGATGCTTTGAAAGAGAAACCACATCGCACTGCTCTGTTGGCGGGTCCTCTGCCTGCTAGTCTCATGGAGATGTTATTGCTTTGTCTGAAATGTTGCACAATATGGCATTAAATCTGTCTAACCAACACTGAGTCAGTTACAATTACGGGTGTTTTTCTTACTGTGAGGTGTCACCTTTAGAACATCTAACTTGACCTGGTAGCGTCACAGATATACTGTGGAACATTTCAGTCAAAGCATTTATATCTCCACCAAGAGATGATGGAACCTCATGAAGCTCCAGGTATGACAAACGTTGCTTTCTGATCTGTCTGGAGTCTGCAGACTGCTTTGTTAGTCCACGACAATAGTCGTACGTGCCCTTTGCCCCCCTTCGTACAGCGCACCTGTAACAATGCTCTCCACTTCCTCGTCTGCTTCCTCCTCGGTTTCCTCTGTACTTCCTGTTTCAGGGTAGGTGGGTGAGCGCTCGTGTCATCCCAGGTCAGAAGAGAGAAGCAGAATCAGGGTGGGCCTGATGTCATCATGTGGAGGTCTCCAGCCAGAGGCACACCCTGCACTTCCTGTCTTATGTCATACAGGACAGCGCTTCTCAAAATGTAGTCCGAGTACAGCTCTCAGTGTGCAGGCTTGTGCTTTTGTTTTTTGTTTTTGTTAATAATAGTATAATTTCTGATATACATTGTTTAGTCCGGATTTTGACTTGTTGTCCTAAGACATTTCGAACTACGATATTTTACTGAAGAAAATGTATTATTGTAAAAAAAAGAAATCACAAACTACAATAAATAGATGGCTGAATGACACAGCTTAGTATTAGGGGTGTGCATAGCCATGAGTTCGATAATGCAATACATATCATGATACGCATACCACGATTCGATATATCACGATATATCCTGATATATAGGACGATATATTGCGATTTATGTATACTTTTTTTTTTTTTTTTTTTTTTTTTTTTTAAATGAAAATTGAAAAAGTGCTTT
>JACN01108793.1:0-14313 GCA_000787155.1 Scartelaos histophorus | reverse complement strand
ATTATTATTATTATTATATGCATACAGATGCAAGTTACTGATTGTGCAATAAAGCCACATATTGTTATCGTGGCTGTTATAATCAGTGGCAGAGAAAGAGGTAAAAGTGCAGATGAGAGAACTCAGAGATCTGATGACAGTGTAATAAAATCGAGTTAGAGAAAAGTGTGTGAAAAGTAATAAAGTAATAAAGATGATAAACAGATGAGAGAGGAAGGAGGGGCTGGTGCAGAGGTGAGGCTGTTATGATGATGGCACATGTATGTTGTTGTTTGGGTCGGCCTTTTCCTTTAGCTCAGAGCTTCTGGTGCTGCCCACACGTCCTGCCGCAGTGATGAAACTCTGAAGCCTTAAAGCAGCCAGCAGGAAGCGTCTCTCCTGTTCAGGCTACACCACACCCCTGTCATTCACACAAACACACCCTGCATGAGCTATGTTAAAGTTTAATCATGCCCCAGTGTGGAATGGAGGAAGTGGAAATGAAAAAAAAAAATGGGAGGAGAATCAAGCAGGAAAAATGCAAATAGAAAAATGCAAAATTTGACAAATAAGACACAATAGCTTGTTGTTTAAAATGACCATAGCCTTGGTACTTCTAACATGGCACTTTTGCAACATCATGGAGATTAGGACACGTGTCTAAGTGAAGCAATCCTTCAGTTTTTTCCACACTGTGCCATATATTTGTTGTGAATAGTTTTGAATTGTTTCAATCAAATACTCACTTGTACTGTAGTGTGAGACTGATGGAAAGAGCAGCACTAAACATGATGCATTGGGGATGGAACGCGTTTCGATAAATGCCATTTTGAAGGCAGCAGCAGGGTTCAGGTTGCCCTTTGGAGCAGCCAAATGTGTGCAGGAAAATATAAGGTGGCTTAAGATCAGACAGGATGGAATATTTGAGGAAAACTGTCAATGTAAATGAATATAAATTAGGCATTGATACTGAAACAATGAATCTTTCTATACAGCGAGGTCAAAGATGCCCCTCTTTGTGTAGGGCTTGTTTAAAGGAGACCACAGTAAAGAAATGACCTTTATTTTTACAAACTTGCTTGTATTACTTGAGTACAGCTTTCAGTACGACTGTCTATACCCCTGTTATCCTGTTATCACAATCTGACTTGATGTAATCTGATGACAGTGAAACTGTGGGAGCTACAGACCTTTCTTTGCTGTGGAATGCTGCAGAGGAATGTGGCTCTGAGGTATACAGTTGAATTTCACTATAATTTTGTTTGAGTGTGAGAGCTGACTGACAGTGTGATTTACTAAAAAAACTTTTCTCTGGAGCAGGGCTGTTGTATCATCATCAAACAGGCTCCTGCAAATCTGCTTATCTAAAGGTGGTGTAGGCAACAAGGAAACAATCACTAAATGTGAACTAAAAAGCAGGCACCCTGACTGACCCGGCTGTGGCCTGCAGCCCCCTGACTCACTGCAGGAGCCCGCGGCCCCTTTGTTTGATGCTTTGTTGAGAGAAGATGACCCTTGACCTTTGTGCTACCGATGAGTCACTGATGCAGTTCTGAGAAAAGGGGCTTCCCCGTACCACACTGTCACAGCCACAGCACCAATAACATTTAAAGGTTGTCAGAAACAGCTCTGTGGTGGTGCCATGTGTGTAGGAGGGCAGATGTGGAGCAATAGGTCAGATCATTGTCTCCTTAACACATTTGTTTAGTAATCAATTTTGTGAGCTTTGATTTTTTTAGTTAGGAATTAAAATGTTAGTAGTAGTTCTGAGAAAAACACACATGACTTGGTCAATAAGACTAAACCAGAAATCTATTATAAAAAAGGAGTACAAAAACAATAGAGTTTTTTACAGTAGTGCACAATACTGTTGTGGTAGAAGGCAGTGGTATTTGAAGTAGTAGTAGAATAAACTGCACTATCCTGAAAGGTGAAGAGCCATGATGCTGAGTTCTTACACAGAAGTTTATTTAACATTGGTACAGGATCCAGGGCCCAGAGACATGGACGTTCAAGACAGTATGAGTCTAGTTTGGCTATACTTCCACTGTAGGGAGTATTATACCTCTGATGACATAGACCAAGATCACAAGGACTGAGCTGGCTGTAAGAGCTTTTAGTACAGCACAGAAATGGAATTTCTCTAACAACTAGTAGTAAGTAGTAAAGTGCTGGCAATACTGATAAACTACAGTGCAGGATACTATTTGCTGTTGTACAGTTGTTTTATTGTGTAGGACTACATAGTTTTATTTGAAACTAATTATGGCTTATTAATTGAATGTGTCTGTTCTTGACTGAACTCACTTTCACATGTGGTGACATCCTGATGTGAATCAGGAGTGAGACAGGAGGAGCAGAGAGCTCAGGGAGTCAAAGACATGAGCTTGTGTCCAGACAGAGCTGCAGCCACTGGTTTGTTGACTTTAGCAAACACGTTTTGGGTGTGACTGTCAAGTTCAGACACAACTATTTCCTCCGCAGTCTTCAGATTTTTAAAAGTCTTTATTGCTTATGCAAGAGCAGCAAGTTGTTTTGTTTTTTGTTTGTTTTTGGAAGGTATTATTTCATAGTATTGTTCACTATTCTGTAGAGTAATTAATTTTTTATCGTAATTTTCTTTGTGTCTTTTTGCTCTATAAATCTCATCACATTGTACAAACATAAGTTGACTGAGGACAGTAAAACATATTTTAGATAAAAGAATCATTCATACATGTTCCTAACCTGGTGTCACATTTGGATCAGGAAGAACATGTGAAATAAAATGCAGCAAAATAAGATTATTTTCTGAGCAACCCTAAAAAAGGTGCATTCAAAAAGTGACTGAATGAAATCTCACCTGTCCCTCAAAAACAACTGTCCAACACTCACATACAAAATAATAAAAGTTGAAGATGCTGTTTTGATAGATTCCTTGGGTCTGATGGCCAGAGCTTTTCCCAATAAAGTGAGAATGACACTTGATTTCAGGTGAGACTTATTTGTTTTGTTGTGTTGCAGCCCAAACGCAGCTTCAAAAACAGCAGTTAAATGGTTAAAAAGAGGCAGTGATGGAAGAGTGAAGAGAACGAGACTGTCGCCGGCGTGTTTGACAGGTGCCGCCCCAGGGCAGGTACGACAGGTTGATTCAGGTAAGCCCCCCACCCCCTCGTCTCTCACCCCCTATCCCAGCTGGAGAGCATCGGCGCAGGATAGCCTACAGCCTGAAGAGAGAGGTCTCCATCAGAATACACCGCCAGCTTTTACAATTAGACATCAACAGCTGCCATGACACAGTGACAGGCAAGATAGACAAGATGACAAACAACTAGACTCAAATACTAGATAAAACAAGTGAAAAATAGAGAAAAGGGGACCAAAATTAATATCTGTCAGAAATGTTTAGCTTTTGGGACAATTGTATCAGAAGCAGTTCCAGTGGGATGTAACTTTGTGTTATTCTTTGGTTTGGTTTTTGATTCAATAAAACATTGCAGCTCTGCGCCGGCTATTTAGAGTGAAAAGTAATTAGAGAAAATCTAATTTGCAATAATGGCTTAATTTTAGATCATCTGTTACAAATGAAAACTGTCAGAGGAGTGTTTTTCTCTCCCCAGAGAAACATGGAAAGGACAGGGTTTGAGGGTTAATGCCAAGGACTAGATTAAGAAGACAGGATTCATACATAATGCAGCCATTTACCTTAATGGGAGGAACGTGACTATTGCGCGCTGTTTACATTAGAGGAGGGTGAGAGTTCAGCTGAGCCGGGGGAGACTTTTCTGCCTACGCTGGCGGCAGACGCTGTAATGAATTTCTATAAAGCGCAGGGCAAATAAAAATAAAGACACTCGGAGGACGGCGCGTGTTGATAGGCAATGGGTGATGCTGACAGGGAAGATGATGGCACTGAGACCAGCGTTCGAATGGAGTCAGCAGAAAGAGGCTTGCCTTCAAACACTTTATGGACGGTTAAAATAAACTTGGTGAGCTCAATAAATTCAGATACATCAGTCACATAATCTGTCTTTATGTACTGCCCTGTAGGATGCACGTCTGTGGTGTCTTAGTGTACTGTAGTTCGCTGGTCCAAACGCTGATGGAAGCGCATGAATCCACAAGTGTGCCAACACACACACGCCCAGAGCAGCCTGACATGTCCCCTGCACAAAACCTGCAGCACTGTTTAAATAAATGTCCAACAAAGACACGGTGCACTGCTTTCTGCTGACACCTAAAAAGTCTCCATAGCAACATGGAAACGTGTTTCAGAATATTTGGTTATGCACAACTGGAAACAAAAACATCTAAGTGTCATCATTTAGTTTTAGTGACTGCATTGCTCTTTTTATTGACTTGAAGAAAGAAAACATTGGGAGTTGGAAAGTCATGAACTTCCATTTTGTGGTGCAGGCATGGTGACAGTGTGTGTTCTCATTATGAGCGGGTCCTACTCTTCGCTCTCCCCCATCTATCTGTGCATTCCCAGACAGCTTCGGCAGTTCAAACTCGCACACTGCGGTATTGTCACACACCATGCTGGTTGCCATGGTGAAATAGTCCTCTTGGTCTCCAAGGTACCCAAGTCTATTGTCTTTGGCTTCTTTATTTAGATGAAAACATGATTTGTTGAAAGGGATCTACTTGTTTTTTGCAGCTTCTTCTTTGCTGCTGCTCTTTGTCTTTGTCCTCCTCACCAGCATCAATACAACGTTGCATGTGCATTGTTTCATTCTTCTCCTTTCCAGGAGTTTGACTATGTGCATGTGTGCGTCAAGCTCGTCTGATGTTTTGTAGCAATTAATTTGAGTGTGTCTGCATGTCAGAGCCCCAGGAGGGGGTCTGTATAAAAGTTTTCCCCATTGCCACATCTCTCGCCAGGGCTTATAATTGCCTTCTATTACCAGGGCTGGTGTCACTGCGCTGCCTGTCTGTCAGCTGCACACTCTCAACTCCGACGCATGAGGAGGAAAAGGAGTCGGAGGTTTCTCTCTGTTGCTCATTTTGACAGGGTAAATGTGTGTCCTATTTATAAATGTACAGTAAATAGGCTCACCGAATTGTCCGGGCAACTGTTATGCAAAAAATACCACCAGAACTCAGTGTGCTCATTGTATTTGAGAAATTTGGAGACAGCACTGTCTATGCTCTGGACAAACAAAACAAGCCCTGTGTGAGCAAGTGCGTGTCAAGTTAAAAAGAAAAGTGTTTCTGAAGGTGATGGAGTTTTAAAAAGCAGCTGAGGATCTTGGCTCTCGGCTGCGGTCAGCTATTGATGACCTTTGACCCGATATGTTTGCATGTTTCCAGTTCCTTTCACAGCTGTCATCAAGCTGCAGCTCCTGTATTTCTGTGCAGTGTGACTGAAACCAAACAGGAAGTGACATCACATCCGTGGCTCCATGATATCACAGGCCAAAGAGTGAAAGCCGTAGAGAGACAGGCTGTCCGGGGTGCACGGCGCAGATGTGGAAAGAGGAAGTGTGTGTTTCGTTCTTGTTCAGCGGCTGTGGCCTGTCCCAGACTGTGGTCTGTTTAAGAGCGGCTAGACAAATAAAACTCATGTAGTCTAACTCACTCAGCTGAAAATGTCTGACAACATCTCCAAGGACCTAAAAGCCTCTTTGATGAGAAATATAGACATTCTTCTGTCTGACTTTCCTGGCACATGCTCAATGCACCATTTCCAAAACTGTTTGTGCATGTTTATATGACATTTGTTTCTCTGTAATGCACTTGAATTGAGTTTTTTTTTTTTTTTTATTCTTTATTTATGTTTAATCGCGTGCTCCCCACTTGCCCATTTACACATGTGCTTAACCATTCAGTTAACAGTTCACCAAATACAATGACATTTCCTTTTTTGTGTGTAGTGATGTAAAAGTGGAAGGAGAGGCTTCGGAAACTGTGACGCGGTGCTGCTTTGTCAGAGCTGGGTGCACGGCAGGCTGTGTTGTGTTTGTGGTGAGAGCGTGTGGAGGCTCGTCTCTCTGGCATCAGGGCTAAATGCTGAATGAAGTGGGTGCAGGTAAACATGTTAAAACAGGCCCACTCTTAATGTTTGCTTTTGACATTGCTCATATTCATACTCCCACATTTTTCTCTTTCAGTCAGCGTGTCTTGTGAGTGCTGAGTCTTGGTAAATTTAGAAAAACATCTTAACATTTCAAGACTGCTTTGGTGGAAATATGTATTTAAATAGGTTATATATGGATTTGTCTTTTTACACATCAAGAAATGTCAGGAAAAAAGTGACTCTTTGACAAATACAAAATTACACATATATTTAATTTAAGTATATGTAATATGTATATATGTATGTATGTATGTATGTATAATATGTATAATATAAGTATTTGCTTATATAATATTATGATAGTGAAAATGTAACTGGTCACCAAGTCGTCTGGATCCCACTGTTAAAGGCCTGACACTATATTCAGACTAATTTAATGAGCTATATTATTTTAAATTTGACTTCACTGTTAAATCTGTGGTTGAGTGTTGCTCTTGGATTAACTTCTGTTGGCCAGGGCGATGACGAGAGCTTTGACGGTGATATGACTGAGACTGGGCTCATCCAGGGCCACAAATAGACCAAATAGTTTTTGAAAGCACTCCTACATTTTTCATTTTGAGAAAGGGGGAACTTGAGAGTGACTCACACCAGATGTGTTTATAATGCTGAGGCAGCAGACTCCAGATCAGTTCGACATAATTGTGTAAAAACCCACAGGGACATGGTGAGCTATGTTTTGAAAATACTGTTTAAAACTGTTAAAAGCAAGATGTAGGAAGCAACTAAGTGACTTTACCTAATAAGGAAAGACCAATATGATGATTTTAAACAATGTCCTTTTCAACTAATCTGAAGCAACTTTAGTAAATATCCCCACTTCTAGTAAAAGCCAAATGACTTTATGTGAGAAGATAAAATGAGGCAGCAGTTCGTCTCTCCAGTTGTGAACGGCGTCTGCAGTGTGAGCCCCTCGCAGATGCAGCGGTAGGTGGGAAAACTGAGCGGGAGTGTGGGAGAAGAGGAAAAGGGGATAGGTCTGGCACAGAGCCAGGGGAACTCCACTCTGCTGTTACCCAACATGCACTCTGTCTCCCCACACACACACACACACACAGTTTACCCTACACCCCTGACCCCACCCTTTTACCCCATCGCCAAAGTAACACACTGACCCCTAGGTTTTCCTGCTGGACCATCTCCCACTGGGACCTTCCTGAGCCAAGGGGGCGGCGCTAATCTGTCTATTTATAGCCCACACTTGTTTTGTGCTAGTGACAATGTAATCTGCCTGGTTTTACAAAGCCACAATGCTTCTATACAAACACCAAGTTCAGACATGCGCTCCAATATGAAGGATTGTTAGAAATGGAAAAAGACTATACAACAAGTTTAATTAGAATAACAAGCGGTAAAAAAGGACGGTTGTGCGAACATTGTCTTCTTAAAAATTGGCTCCCTAATGAACAGCCAATAGACATGTACAGTCAAACTAACAAATCATGATTTAATTTTGTATGCTTTTTGCTGAGGTTTTTGCAAGTATAATGCAGATATGCCGTCTAATAAGAAAAAGCAATCCCAAGTATGTGATCTGTTTAGGTGTGTGAAGTTAGAATGGTGTTCATGGTCTAACTATGACAAAGTTCAGGAAGCCGACCATATCTAGCAGCAAGTAACATTAGCCGAAGTAAATCCTATAGTCTGGTTTGGCCCCTTTAGCTAAAGCGTCCAATAGTGAGGGAGCGGTGACAGTGCCGGGAGGAGGAGGAGGGGTCAGACGAGGCCTCACAATGCTCAGAGTAAAGAGAGGAGCAGCTCACATAAAGCCTGTGATACTGATACTGCTGCTCTGCTGCTTTACACACATTCCCCAACATGGGACAGCCAGTTCACTACTGCATATTTGTTCTAAAAAACTCTTTTGGGGAAAAAAATAACATTCTTTTTAGAGAAAATTTGGAAAATAGAATATGGTTTACATGTTTATTGGGATTTTTTGTTATTTACTTTATAAATTAAATAACTGTCTATCTTATATAATTATATAATAAAAGAGTTAAAGGCCCATTGGACTTATCGCACCCTGTAAATGTACAGTGTGTTTGAGATTATCTCTCTCCCTCTAAAATATATCTTTAGTTAAGTAAAACTAATTGTGTACTTATAATTCATAGTAAATTGGATTGCAGTGCATTGTCAATATTAAAAGCATTCCCAAAGAGTCATGAAGTACTGAGCTAATGGTCGCAAGATAATACAGCATATATAAAGATAAAGAGAATACATATAAACATTGTACTCTTGACCTTCCTTTAGACATTATATTTTACTTAGGGGATTACACTGCTACATTTCCCTTTTTGCCTGCCTTTTCAGTCTCTTCAGAAGCTGCTCTATTTCTTGCCACAAATACAACATGTGAAGACTTTCAGGAGAAAGGTGTTCAGATCTTGGCTGTGTAATCCTGATTGTCTGCGTCAGTTGTCACTGACCTAACATCACTTCATATATTCGCTTTACAAACCTTACTCCAATCGCACTCTAATCAAATCCCATTAGACGATCAGTGACGAATGTTTCTGCGTCCTCTCAGACATCATTCATTACATGGCTACTCTTAAGCTTTAGTAGCTACTATACTAATTCCACCTGACTCCCAGCTTCTCTTCTCTAATAGGCTTGGACTCTTTCCATTGTGGTGCACTGCGTCACACCGTCAACCTAACCAGACATAAGTATATTAGCATGCTAAAGTATAAATAGTTGCGGGTAGTTAAATTCAACCTCATTGTATGAGGAAGAGGGTATTTTCGGCATCTGTGATCTTCTTATTGGTGTTAAATATAGGCCTGTGGTCCACAGCAAGGCGTGGAAACAGTGACAGGGACCTGTTCTGCTATAGCACACTTCCTGTGTACTATGAGTAGTGAGAGAACCGCAGTCTGTGACGACACACGGAAAAACAGAGAAAAGAGGCCAACAGAAAGGCGTGGAGAATCAGCAATGAGGAAGTTGTGGCTTTGTTTGAAAAAAGGAAAATTAACTGTAAGTGGATACAGTAACTGTGAAGTTTCCTCAGCTTGGACTTTCCCCTGGCAGATAACAGTCTGTGGTGATAAGCTATAGGAACATAAGCAAAATATGAGACCTTCTACACAAACACCTTTATTACTGCTTTGTATATTTGTATCACAAGGGCAGAGTTCATTTACAAAGCTTATTCAGAATAGTCGACTGCTCAAATTTCCCCAGGCCTAAGACAGTAAATACATATTAAATGTGCTGTAATTAGCTCTTCCCCCTTTCACTTTCTATAGTCGAGCATTTTCACATGTTCACATAAATGACACTCTTATGTCATTGTAGCTGCTGTGTTTCTGTGGGCCATTGTTTGCACTGACTGTGGCCACATGAACTTTACACTTTGTACTTCAGATGCAACTCGACTAGATAATGAGACGCCGCTCAAGGGGATCAGGTACATAGTGACTAAATTCTATGAATGAATATTTCCAAGTGATCCAAGTCAATATGTGGATCAGATCAGTTCCAGTTCAAGTGGGTTAAAGAGTGAAAAGCTGCACCAAATGTTAAAGGTTATTGAAGTTTTACTGCCAATGTTGATTCAAGGAACAAAATTATTTAAAATTCATTCAAATTGAAAACATTTAGTGAATTTTCATAAAAGTTTGCTGTATGGATTATAAAGCTGAATGTCTTGATGTTTTTAAGTGTCAAAAGTGTTGGGTGCACTATGGAACTTTTCTGTGTTTGTCGCCTCTTTGTTTCTACAGAAATGTATAAATGTATCCTGCTTAGCCCACAATGTTCCACTGTATGGAACTACACTTCGCATCATGCATTGATTTAATTAGAAATGCTTTATTGCTAAAAAATAACCAAATAAGTGAGTGAGTGAAATTGCCTCTCCACAGATCTGATTTGTAACTTGTAACTCACTTGTAACTCATCTCATGCTTGTCTCCCTTGAGTTGTGTTTATAATGGTTCCCTTGAAAGATGTAATATTTAGACTAAAACACACTGGTATAGGTACTCAGACACATGACAGTACTTTTGCTTTTATTTGACCCTGTTGTTGCCATGTGTAGGAGTCTGAACAGTCAGATCTGGACCACAGATGTCATTTGAATATTGCTCAAATACCATAACATAACCACTAAAATGTCCCATGGAGCCCACACAATACAGTGACAAAGGAAATTTAAGTGGGACAGTCGCAAACAAACAACAGCCTGGAAACAACATGATGCATTTTATTAATAGTTAAAGAGGTGGAAGGTCTGAAACTTTCTAATCTGCATGGAGATGTTTGAATGTTCACCAAAATGGTATAAAATTTAGCAATCTCCATAGAGACAAACACGTAACCACAAAACCAAGTATTTGTTGTTCCAGACAGTGAAAACATTTTCATGAGACAAGCGGGTGACAAATAACCTAATAAAGATGGATTCACACTATATTTGTGAGATCACAAACTCACGTGAATCCATCTTGAGAGACTCCCACTGTTTGGTTAATCAGGCGAGTGGACCAATCACAAAGCAGCATTGAGGTTTGTGCTCAAGCCAAAGGCCAAGCACCAAAACAAACCAAAAACACAGACAGATGTGCTTCAGCCCATATTAGCGACAAATAAATACTATTATTATACTGATACCATTATGTTTTTGAGAAACGTGCAGAAGTGCTTTGAGCATTTGTGGACAGGAATGATGTCTGAATGTAATAAAAGTTAAATTTTTCGTCTTCGTCTTTCGTTCAGCTGTTGTAAAGTTTCGACAATCAGATTCAAATAATCATCATGACATTTTGCATTTTCCATTTGCTTTCAGAGAGAGACATCCTAGATAGATCTGTAGAACCATAGTGCTACACATCTGGAGTGAGTCAGGTAAGGTAACAAATCCTCTATCAGAAAAGTTACACCTTTAATTCTCCCTGAGATGGTTTAGTTACAATATGAACTCTTATTACAAAGAGTTGAGCGTGCAGGATCTTTGCTAACTAAGACGTTAAAACTACAGACATTTATGTGGGTTATAAAGACGTGTGTGAAGGTGCAGTTGCTGGATCTGAACTTTGGCCTTGGAGTGTTCGTGCAGTATTGACCAGCTCGCTTAGTTGGGAACATTCATTATCGTTGGTTCTGCTCCTGAAGGTGACGGGGTGGCAAAAGAGATCACTTAGAAACCAACGGCATTCGCACGAAGAAAATGGAGTATTATAAAAGATAAGGAACTCAAGGTCAGAAGACACTGGCCACTGACAAGACTGGAATACACAGTGAACACTTTATACTCACGGGCTGGTTTAGGGCCTTGTGTAAATGCACAATCGCTTTAAGAATTATTGATTTAATTTTTTTTGCATACAAAAATAGGGACAGGTGAGTATTGAGCCAAAGACAGAACAAATAAATTGTACCCTGAACACTGCTTACTCAAAGCTTTTTAGACTACAATTGTCTAAGTTGGAAATTAAAGCTGCACTACGTAACTTTTCTGCCTATTGTTTGCCTCCAAGGGGATGGTATAGGTTTTATCTAGAACGTTCTACAATGTGACATTAAATTAAGTAATTAACAAGTAAGGTTACATTATGCATCTTTATGGCAGATCAATGTTTCCAAATATTAAAAGTTTTTGTTGTTGTTTTTTTTAATTGCGTTTAAACATCTGTTCTACATGCTATTTGGGCACCTAGCATGGCTTATTCTGGCTTCTCCTTTTGTACCATTTTAAGCACCTTGTACTGTACGCTCATGTGATTTTCCACTAGGTTTGGCGCTTTTTTTTATTCAACAGAGATTATGTAAATGTGCATCCTACAAATCCTGCTCTAATTCACTAAACCCTATTATAATGAGGACACACAGCGCCGATGGAAACAGCACATCTCAACAATAAAGTAAACTCTGGAATATTTCTCGGACCCAAAAATCTAAGATGAATTGTGCGTGTGTCAGGCAGGACAGCTCCGCGTGTGAGATAGAAGAAGACTCGGTTGGCATGTTACACATTTTTAAAGGGGTCTCGGCACGTGTGTGGATGAAAAGATGGCGGCTGTTTTTCGACGTTATTCTGTGAAGCTTCAGCACTCAATCATCCCGGATCTGCCAGGCGACACCAGCCGAGAAAACACATTATACCCACGTCGCGCTCCTCTGTTGTCTGCAGCTTTATTATATTTAGGCCTGCCTTGCCTCAGGGTCAGGTGACAATCTGCATTCCCTTTCTACAACTTTTCTGAAACTGTCGAGACTTTTTTTGCATTGTATTTTTCAGTGTTTTCTTCTCCCGGTTAAAGGGGGGAGATGTTGATGGTTTTTAATCCCTACATGAGTCCTCTTTTGCAGATGACTGTGCTGGCATGGTGTCAGACAGAAACTAACACAGAACAGCGCTATACACATTAAAACAAAAGATGCTCTGATGGGAGGGCGGGAATAAAGAGATAGGGGGAGAGAGCCCATTTGAAGTCATGGTGTCTAAGTTTTAGTAAAAATGACTGCTTTATGACGGCATATAAATATATAAATGAGACACTTAAAGACATTATCAGGCTCTTTCGTTTTGCCTCGCCTTTTGTGAAGCGGGTTGAGGTGGGGAACACATGGGAAGTAAACACATCTGCATATCTGAGTCATTGGTTCCAAGGGAGCTGTTATGGGCTGTCTCTGTGAATTTACTCCCAGTGTTTCTTACAGACAAATATCAAAAAGGAGAGGCTTTGCCAGAATCTGAGCCATGTTGGATCAGATGTTCCACTGAAATAGACTGAAATATATGACACCATATGATGATCCATACTGTGACTACCTGACGAAGAACTAGAACTTTCTGCAATCTAAACTCAACTGCAATTTGAACCAACTTAATACTGAAAATACTGAATCAACCAACCCCAAGCTCAAAAGTATATTATCATTTACTCATTTCTAACTTTTAAACTATAGATTTGCATGCACTGAATCGATCATCTTTTCTTCCTTCTCCCAGCAGTGGCGATACTGTTATGTTAGTATACTGTACATCACTCAAAGGTCGTTGCCTCCATATATTTGAAGAGGGGGAAAGGAGGATGCAGCACTCATGTGTCAGGACAGTTTAGTCTCGTCCTGATGGTTAGTTGGCACACTCAGTCTAACGGAGCGGGCCAAGACCAGTCAGGGCCCCTGTCTCTGCACAGGCCGTCACCTGGACATCCAAGCATGCCAACCCTGCGGCTACAGTTACACGAGCATCCAGAGCAGGAGACGAGCTGTACACGAGTCACTGTTAAATCAAGATGCTCTGGACATCATTTTTATACACAAGGTGATACACAAATTAATGTTGACCTCTTCTAGCTCTTTGATACAATTTCAAAAATATTAATAGTACCAAGTACCGACTTTATAATTGCCATGACAATAAGGTCTATGCACTTTTAAAAACAACAGTTTCAAAACAATTTAAAATGTTAAACACACTGCCAGGAGACATGCATGACTTAAAGAACATTATTTTTGTAAATGGAGGGTCTGAAACTTTTCTCCATGGAGATATTATTTTGCTTGAGATGTTTCACAAAATATCATTAAATTTAGCAGACTTAGCAACTAAGAGATGAGAAGGTAACAGAACCAACTTTTTTATGCATAAAATGCCTTTAATTGATATGAGCATGTATATGTGTATACATACTCTTTTGTAGTATGTATATGTGTATACACTCTGAACCATTCCAGACAAAGCAAAAGCATTTACATGATCAGGCATCGGACCCTCTACCAAAAAAGATCCATAGTGCACCTTTAAATATAGTCCTAGTGCCTGTGCTCACTCTTCTGCTCTGACCCTTATTGAATAATGTCAGTGTGCAGAGTTATAGATAAACACAAACAGGTGGAGCTGGAGGAAGTGGACTGGCTTGAGTCCATGATGTGTTTTCCCAGGGCTCACCATTCTTTGCAGCTGTCTACTGGAACATGTGTCTGTGTGAGCCTCTGTGTGCGCCGCATGCTTGTGGTTATGACAAATAGACTTGATGTTGTGTGGAAAAGAGCTTCAAAATCTTCTCTGGAAACTGTAATAGGTGTCCATTCCCAAAACAACAGCCCAGCTCAGAACGACAGCGAGTGATGCAACCTTGTGATTTCGTTTTCAACAAATGTGTTGATAATTACTGTTACTGCTCATTATATTACACATACACATTCCTTATAATCGAAAATGGAACAAAGTCCTTCATTGTGAACTGCTTTGATTATCTATTTTTGCCATATTGAAGTAAATTAAATTCAGAATGGATTTTTTTATGAATGGT
>KN521434.1:2633-15702 GCA_000787155.1 Scartelaos histophorus | reverse complement strand
ATATTAAATCAAACAAAATAGGAATAAGTAGCTCAGTGATTAAAAAATGACCAAAAATCTGGCACTTTAAGTAAATATTAAATCAAACAAAATAGGAATAAGTAGCTCAGTGATTAAAAATATTACAAAAATTACAAAACTGGGTTGAGCTCCAACAGTAACATTAAATTAAACAAAAATTGTGAAGGAAAAATTACGAACTGATGGCAGTAACTCTTAATTATTAGTCTGTCTACATCTGCAAAGCTCCAAATGCTCCGTTAAAGGGAACTTTTCCCTTTTTTAGTTCAGTACAGATTTGCTTTAGGCTCTAGTCACGATTTGGAAACTTTTGGATGATTTCTGGTGTAATTAACAATCCACAGATTCCCAATCCGGCCCTGGACAGTTGTTTGGAGCTGTTGATCTGCCAAACAGAATGAAACACTACAGTGACATATTTTTCTTATTAAATTAGACAAATTATAAAGCAAAAGTGAACAGACAATTTGTAAAAAAAGAAGAAATACAGTGGCATCTAGATGAAGAAAACCCAGGACATTTTCTCAGTTTTTCTGAAATTTTTGTCAAAGTTCCAATCGCCAACCGAGCCCAAAGGGCATCCTCAAGTTTCCAAACCTCTTCCTGTTTCGTCAGTAGAGCCAGTTCCAATTCTGAAATCATCCAAACGATTCCAGTGAAGGTGTGTGCAGTTTAAAAAGACAGTGGAGCACTTCCTGTATGTTCAGTTTGAGAATTTTCAGTTGAGAAAATCGCCTAAATGTGCAGAGTTTGTGCGAACGAAACAAAATGCAACTCCAGGTCCGTTTTTAATGAAGAAACTACATTAAAAACATTAGAAAATAGAGTAATATGTGACTTTTAAGTGTTTTAAACCTTTATTTAATGTGCGATTTTCTATTTTAAACTCCGTACAAGTCTGTTTTAATGGCGCTCATAATTGGAACATGTATTCTAAAGCTGCCTGAATGTTAAAGACCAGTTTGCGTCCACACCTCTTTGGGATATTCTGATACTTTTTATGTTTTAATTTCACGAAATCCCTCCAGATTAAATTGAAGTGGGGAAAACAACAATTCAATAGCCGGGACCGGAGCGGCTGCATTGTGTTCTGACCTTTTTCGGGCATTTTTGAAAACCCAAAACATCATTTAAATGCAAATGCGCTGTAGCCGTCTTGCTGAAATAATAACTCTGGTGTAATTTCCTTGTTTTTGTCCTTCGTTTCAGGGAGTGGACGACGCCTTCTACACTTTAGTGCGAGAAATCCGGAAGCATAAGGAGAAAATGAGCAAGGAGGGCAAGAAGAAGAAGAAGAAGACCAAGACAAAGTGCACGCTCATGTGAATCGCCCCCCCGGAAAAAACAACCCACGCTGAACAGTTCCCAGTCCCGACATTTTTGTACATTACACTAAATTATTAGCCTCTTTCAAAGCGCCCATTTCGACAGCCTTGTTATTCGCTAGCCGGACTCCATAAGCTTATTTTAGTGCCAGTGGCCTTCATCCTAACGTTTTATTTTGGACGTTTTATACAATTTTAATGCTGTAGCTACGAATGGTTTCAGCCGGATCAAACTTCCCCCTCGAGCGCTACGTCGGGGTGCCAAAGAGCTAATCTATAACCCAGTTTTGGAAAAGGATCGGGACGAGATAGACGAGATCCACTGTGTAATGTCCTCCCCCCTCCCGATGTGAACCACCTCTTCTTCTTGTGACTTAGTTCCGTCTTTGCTAGTCTGCATGCGACTGCTGTCCAGACCCCGACCACCCGGGCTCGTATTAACTCTGTCTGTGTTATCATGTGGGGCTGTCTTCTGTTTTTGGTGGTTCTTGAGCGTAGTTCCAGCCAACGACGAAGTCTGGACTGCGAATGTTGTCAGTTGAGCCGGGCGTGCACTGTGCAAGGTTTTTGGCGATTTATTTCATTTTTTAACTTTTTTTTCACTCGTGCGGCTGCTTTTAGGATCAAGTTTTGGCCTAATCGTGCGTTGTGTTTTGTGTAGCAAACGCGGAGTAACGAGAACCAATTACCGTCATTTCTGGACTATAAGCCGCTACTTTTTGAACCCTGTGGCTTATATAACGGTGCAACGAATATATGGACGGATTATTTGTTTGTCAGCACAGGTGATGCAGTCTTGAGTGCAGCTGTCTATGCGATGAACACATGAGTCTCAAAGTGAAGTTTCAGTGTTAGCGAGCGATGCTGTCGGCACTAAAACAGTTTATCCCCGTGTGAAAATATGTGTGATGATGCTAAATCAACATTAGTGAGGGGGACACGTCTTACCCGTGTGCGTTAAATGCAGCTGAGGCGTAAACGACGAGAAGAAACGTCTCAAACTTCAGTCGCCGAACGTCCACTCAGACCTGATCCATAACCTGCCCCCGGGAAAGTCTGAAATCTGCTGAAATCCTACGAGACTCCGACAAGATCCAAGACCCGACAGCGTCTCTTTGTGCAGGAGACATGTGCAGTAGAGACGGGGAGAGACGGGGGGATGTGCAGAGGAAGACGCTCCTTTGATTGGGTTTTGAACAGTTATTTTACGCTTCATGCACACACCCTCCTCATGGAAAACACACCAAGAAACGCAGATGATGCAGTTTTTAAGTTAAAGGCGACTGATCTGAAGAAGGACGTAGAGCTGCTGATGTAAACTCTGCATCAGTGAGTCGATGTTGAGACGGAGGCAACGAACTGACTCAAAAAGACGTCAAACACTTTCAGAGGAAATAAAAGTAGACGGCCTGAACTTGAAAACGCTCTTGAAGAGGTGGACCCCTGCGGCTTATATATGTACAAATCTCAAATTTAGTCGAAATTTTGTTGATGCGATATATATTCAGGTGCGCTCTATAGTCCGGAATTTACGGTAATCCCTCACGACGAGAAAGAAAATCAAACCCGTTTAAATCCACGCCTCTCGCCCCTCACGACGAGAAAGAAAATCAAACCCGTTTAAATCCAGTCGCCTCGCCTGAAGGTTTCGCACAGTTGAAGTCGTTCAGTGCGAGAACATGAACGGTGAGCTGTGAACTTTTGGTTGTACAGCCCAAATAATCGAAAGTATCGCACAGTGCACGCCCGAATGTAAAGGTGCGTTGTGTAACTTTTCTAGCTGGAGGATCCGTCACCTTGTTTCTTTGGATCTGTCGTTTCGCTGCCTGGAACGTTCCACAGCGGGAATCTCCAACCTTTTTACGTCAATGAGCTACTTTTATGAAACAAAAATGCCAGAAAGCTCATTTTTGCAAGATTTTCAAGGTTCTTCATGTTGTTTTTCAGATTTATTTTCTACTTTCTAATGAATAGAACTTGTCGAGTAAATTTATTTTGCTGCATGGACATTTAATTGAACTATTTTTAAGTCATTTTCTGAGCGATTTAAGTGTTTAGATCAAATTTTGGCCAAGGTTTTTTGCTGTTTAGACACAGTTGGATGCCTTAAACCACTGTCCATTTATTAGTGCTCAAAGTTGGGCTTCAAAATTAAACATTTATAACGTTAGTAGGCATGTAATTAACCATTTTTGTTATTCAGTGCAAGGGTAGAATTCTGAAAAATTTTGGACGAGGCTTGAGAGAGACATTAAACAGCTCGACTTTTACATTTATTCAGTTACAGGTGTTTTTAGAGCTCAAAAATGCCTAAGAAACCAGGGATTCTGGCTGTGAGCGGGGTCGCCTCTCCACAGATCTGACCTGTAACTTGCTCTGGATTCGCTCTCCGTGAACGTAGAAAGGTTTAACACCCTTCCTACCGCCCGGCGAAACATTCCAGACGAAGCAACGACGACAAATCTCCAAGGAAAACGCATCTGACGGATTGATTTCCACTAGAAAAGTTCGGCAACGCACCTTTTTAAGCAGAGACTTTTTAGGATTTTTTCATAATTGATGATAGTTGATTTAAAGAATACGACGGCTCCTCTTCGTTTGAGAGTCCACGGAATTGTCTAGAATCTGAAATGAATTACCAATAACAAAGCTGATTCATTGTCTTTAACTGTTTTTAATTATGGTATAACATTTATTACGATTTTTGTGAAAAGAAGAGTTCAAAAGCTGTATTTGTAATAAAAAAATAACTGTAAAACGGCATTTGGACTGACGCTAAACGGGCCACGGTCAGTTCAGGTGACGCTCGAACCTGAGGCGAATAAACGAGCTTGTAAACCGCCATTTTGTTTTTAGTTTCGGATGTTTTCAAGCGACTCTTTTTCCGGTTGAACGGCTCATTTCCAGCTGACCGGTTTCCCAGGGGACTTTTGCGTTTGCCTTTTCTTTGCATTAGGTGCTAATTTAGACCGTAGAGAAACAACAGTGACGTGCGTAACTCCGAAAAGAGACATTACGGAATATTCCAAAAACAGTCCGCGTTAATTTGTAGGTTATTTCGACTTCCATTTTCATGAAGTAGACGACTGTAAAAAAATAATAAATGGAAGCCTGTTGTAAAAGGGCTTGTATTACTCTATTCTCTGATCTGTTTTAACGTAGTTTCCTCGTCGCAAAAAAGACCTGGAGTTTTGCTTTAAAAATGTGAACAATACTGCAAATTTTTTATTTATGCTCATTCGCAAACAGCTAAATTTGTCATTTTTTTGGCCAAAAATCTACTTTTTGCTGTTGGTAAGGATCAGATTAGTCAAAAATTGTGATAACCCTGGTTGCAGTCCTGGTTTAGTCTTAGTTCAGACCTGGTTTAGATCAAATCGATCAAAAATTGGGACCTTTTTTTGCAGAAAACTGGGAGAAATCAGTGGTTTTGCGTAAATCTGATGGGACTTTGGACATGGGGCTCAAAACTGGGACTACCCCGGGTCACCTTCAACAAAACGGTTCTTCTCTCAAACTGAAAACACTCCGTTCCACCTCGTGATGTCACGTGAAAACACAGGAAGTGAATTTTTGCGCGATTCCAAACCTGAAATCATCAAATTTTCAACTGAACTAAAGGTAAAAGTTGTTCACGTTGAAAACTGCAGCTTCATGGCTTCATTTCAAGGTGGAGCGGAGCATTTTGAGAGATTTTTGGAGGCGTAGACGATAAAAATAAAGCGTTACTCGATTATACGTGAATGAAATGCAACAAAACGCAAGTCCAGGTCCGTTTTTGATAAGGAAACCGCTTTAGAACACGATTTAAAGCTCACAGGAGTAATTTTTTTTGCGTAATATCAGACCTTTTAGCTCCGTACAACTCGACTTTCTCCACGTCCCCGTTTCCTCGTGCCAACAGCGTTCGGATCACGTCTGAAGAGTTTCTACCTGATCGTATTTTCACGGCCTTTGTACAGTTGTGATCCCGAACTCCGGTGCAGATTTTGTAAAACGTGCTTCATGTTTGGTTGGTGTGTGTGTCTAAATGATGTTGCTTTTTAACGGAGGCGGCTCCTCTTCGTGTTTGTGGTCGGGTTCAGGTCGAGGGGAAGCGAATGAATGACCACTCACCTGCAGGGGGCGCCGCGCAGTGGTGACCCCATCTCAAATGAGTCTATTTTTTGCCATGAATCTCACCACTCCTATTTAATGTGTAATAAAGAACAAAGTAAAGAGGAGCTGTCTGTGGCTGTTCTTGTGTTTGGAACGGTTTTATTATTTATTCAGACTTTGCAGCAGGTGCCGTGATTTTTGCAGATGTTCAGATAGAAACAAAAATGGCACCTTTTATAAAAATGGTTCACATGAAAATAAAATATATGCATAAGATAGCACAACAGTGAATTAAAAAACACAATCTCATATAAAAGGGGCAATTTCAAAGCTCTAATTTAACAGAATAAATTAAAATCATTCAAAAAAGACAAGAAAATCATCCTCTTTTCTCTTAGTTGAGCTCAATAAGTGAACAAAAAGCTCATTCGGGTCGTTCCTCAAGTGGGATGTTTGGTTTAATCTAAAAACAAACCAATCTCTTTCAATCAAGGGGCAATTTCAAAGCTCTAATTTAAAAGAATAAATTAAAATCAAAAAAGACAAGAAAATCATCCTTTTTTCTCTTAGTTGAGCTCAATAAGCGAACAAAAAGCTCATTCGGGTCGTCCTCAAGTGGGATGTTTGGTCTAATCTAAAAACAAACCAATCTTTTTCAATCTGCTTACTGGTTCATTGATTCTTTCTCGTCTAGAGGGAGTTTATTTGAAGAGAACTTGTCCAGTAAAATAATTTTTGCTGCATGGTCAGAGAATTTCACGATTTTTGTGTTTAGATTTTACATTTTGGTTCAGGATTTTGCAGTGTTCACCAGAAAGTTCCACTGTGAACCTTTTTAAAGTGAATAAATGTGCAGAGAAAACTTATGGTGAGGGTTCAAGAAACATAAAAACATGCAAAATGTATAAAGTTGGCATCATATTGCGTTTTATAAAGGTTACAAGGCACAAACTGGAGGGTTTAACATTTCAGGGTAAAATGTTTGAGTTGTTTTTAACATAAAAAGTGTCATTTTAACTATTTGAAAGTTAAATGTGGGTTTGAGTTGAGGTTATTTGCCAGAGTTCATATGGTTAAAGTTAATTCAACTTAAACTAGTGTTAATTCAACTCCCTTTAGTGTTAATTTGGCCCCTCCCACAACTTCAAACTCCCACCAGAGTTTGAATCCGCCTTGTTCATAATTTCATGTTCTTGTGTTTTTATTTGGTCAAAGTCTATTTGAGGAAAGAAGATTCAACCTGAAAAACCTGGAGGAGGAGGAGGAGCTTTAAACAAATATATGAAATGACCTTTACATTTGTATTTAAATCTATTTGTAATTTACTTAATCTATTTTGATATTTATAAATGTATCTTTTAAATATTATCTTTTTCTACAATTTTACATTTTAATCTTAAACATAGCTTATTTTTAATACAGATTTAAATTACTAGATCTGTGAAACAAATTCAATATTTGACTAATTTTTCTATCAAATTTTAATTAATTTAATAAATGGCTTTTAATTGCTAAAGAATTTGCCCTTTATTTTTAATTAGTTCTTAACTAGATTAAATTTAAATCCGTTCTACAGCTGCACCAAATTGTAACATGTTCAAAAAAATTAGATTAGATTAGATTATTTAATTAAATTTTTTACAGTTTTAGAACTTAAATCAAATTACTACTCCCTGAATTGAATTGTTAATTTACTGTTAAATAAAATGTGGATATTTCAAAAAAATAAATCTTCTCATTGTGCTGCCGAAATGAAAGAGAATATTCAGTTAAATCATCAAATTAAGATTAATTCAAATTCTAAAATGGATTATTTTGGCACTAGAGCCCGGAGCTTCAGCGGCTCATTACAGTTTACACAGAATATTCAGTCTGAAGCTCAGAAAATCAAACAAATTCAGTCTGTAGAAGAATAAAAACATGAAGCAGGTGAAACAGAAGCTGAAGCTCATTGTGCTTTACTCTCATCTCCAGCTCGTTCATGGACATTTATCTACGAAATGAATCCAACATTAACATTAATACAACATTTTAAAACATAATGAGGAGAAATAACACCTCAACAATTATTCTGATTATAACAAAATTCTCTTTACTATTGTTATTCCTTCAATTTTTTGTCTTCAAGGTTATTTTGAATAGAAAAAGAGAAGTTGCTTGTTTTAGTCATTCTTAAATTAACTAAAATAAAGTGTAAATATAAAGTGTTGTTTGGCTAAATTTGGATAAATCTACAAAGTGTTTTCCGTTTACTCTCAAAATGTTAATATAACTTTTGATTTCGGGTTAAACAGGAATTTTTAACCCAGTGTTACTTAATTAACGTTACCGAAAAATATTAAATTAACTCTAGAACAGATTGGACTCACATAAACTCTGAGAAAATGTTAAAATAGTTTCTGTGAGAGTTGATTTGAACACTTCACTCAGTGTTTGGCCCAGTTTTACAGTAGGCCTGTTTCTGTAGAAAATGAAACTTGTGTGTCTGTTCCTCTTTGTTTAAGTCCCTCAGATCCAACCCACCGTGAACCAGATGTTTTCTTGTTCCTGGACTGACTCGCAGTGACCAGCAGATGGCGCCTGGTCCTCACTGCACCGGCTCCACAGTGAAACGCGTCAGGATTCTGTTTCTTCACATCTTCCTCCATCCTGGTTTTGGAAAGACGCGATACAATAAAACATTTCAAATCTCACGTCATTAGAATGTTCAAAATTCTGGAGTGGAGGCAAAACGAAGCTCATGTTAAATATTTACAATGATTAACTGAGGAGCAGATCTAAATACTAATGATTTTATGACATTAGAACACGAAATAAGCAACTATTTTGAGTTTTTTGAGCTACAAATCTTAGTTTTCTAACCCTAAAGTTGTATTTGGGCTTCACAAAAACTCTAATTTATGCTGAAATGTGTCATATATCTGTAGAGGAAGTGAAAAACTGTTGTGGGCTCAACATTTCCGTGAGGATTTGTCCAGTAAAACCTCAAAATGTGGATTCTGATTTGTAAAAATGCTCAGTGTGGATCATAAACTCTTGTCAATTAAACAAATAATGTAAAACACGATTGTAAATGTTTTTAAACTGGATCTGAATCATTCACATGGAGCTGAGAGGTTTGACTTTTACTAATTGGTTTTTAATATTTTGTGATATTCTGAAGTAATTTGCAGTTTTCACTTTTGCCTCCGATCTGGAATTTAGAATTTTTTGTTTCTGATTTTTCAAAAGTCTATACAGAAATTATGAAAAAAAAGTAAAGATTTAGTTCCTTCCTCTTGGTCTTTTCCACCTTGTGATGTCATGAGGTGGTAGTTTTGCATCGGTGTAGAACAGCAGATCTCGCACTGACTCAGTTTCTGTTTATTGGAGTGAATCCGTCCTCAGAGCCTCCGTCTGGGTCCAGGGCGATGCTGCTTTAAATGAACCAACATGAATCTGGGACAAGGAGAGATCAGGGATCCACAGACCAAAGAGATCGGCTGGTTTAGACCTGGTTTAGACTTGCTTTAGTCCTGGTTCTGTCATGTTTTAGTCCAGGCTCATTTCTGGTTTAGTCCTGGTTTAGACTTGCTTTAGTCCTGGTTCTGTCATGTTTTAGTCCAGGCTCATTTCTGGTTTAGTCCTGGTTTAGACTTGCTTTAGTCCTGGTTCTGTCATGTTTTAGTCCAGGCTCATTTCTGGTTTAGTCCTGGTTTAGACTTGCTTTAGTCCTGGTTCTGTCATGTTTTAGTCCAGGCTCATTTCTGGTTTAGTCCTGGTTTAGACTTGCTTTAGTCCTGGTTCTGTCATGTTTTAGTCCAGGCTCATTTCTGGTTTAGTCCTGGTTTAGTACTGATTCAGAAATGTTTTAGTCCCGGTTCAGTCCTGTTTTAGTCCTGTTTTAGTCCTGTTTTGGTCCTGTTTTGGTCCTAATTCAGTTCACGTGTGTGTGAGTGCAGTCATCCTCGTCTTTTTACTCCTGTGGTGTTATTTTGCTCACGTTGTGTCAGTGGTGACCAAGCCCCGGGCTCTAAAGATGGCCGCCCATTCAAGTCAATGGGCTGAGCTCAATGGCGCATGACCCCAGATTAGCCGAGCCCGGCTCGGTAAGTCCGGCGGCGATGGGCCGACCGAGCATGTGTAGTAGAGTCTTTTTTTTTTCGAATGCACGTGAACAGGCGAGGAGGACGCCACAAAATCCCCAAAAATCCCCAAAAAATCTAACATATTTGAGAGTTGCAGGTCCTATCAGCCAAACACGAGCAGTTTGTGATCACTTTGCCCTTATGAGAAAAATCCTTACTCAGCCCATGGGATTTTTTTTGCTGAAGAACCAGAGAGTGGGAACTACGTGAACTACAGTCAGACACAAGCAGCAACATCCTCCAGTTATTTGAACAGATCCATGGGAGAATGGAGGTCGTTGACTCCGATGACAAACCAAAGGCAGGCCCAGTGTTTGAGCAGAGTGAAGGCCGCCCGCCGTGAGGGTGAAGAGACCGGCCAGAGCTCGGTCAGATGATGCTTCAGAATCCTCTGGAGCTTGTACAGACGGAGCAGGTGCAGCATCTTCAGCAGGTGGATCACGGGAGGCTGAGGAACACGAGTCTGATGTTCTACGCCGCAGTCACCCTGTGCAAGACTGTTTAGAGGTCATGCAAGTGGCCACCAGAAATCATTGGTTTATTTGACCTCCGTTCTGTTTAAAGACACAGTATGGAACTTTCAGGATGTGTCACCTGCATCGTTCATGAAGCAGAACGTTAAACATACTTCAGAACATTCTCCAAAGAGATAGATACGTTTTATGCCGAACTGTGGAAGATAAAAACCAAAGAAACGACGGGAGAAGAACCTCCTCCATGAGATGTTTGAGGAGATGCAAGAAGGTTAAGGCCATGTGTTTTTCAGTGCAATAAACAGCCAAAATGAAAAAAAAAGAAGAAAATGTTATGTATAAAAAGTGATATACTCTGATCAAAATGTGGAACCTTCTCTCAGGTGCATCCAATATGATCTAGACAATACAATAATCCAATGTGTCTCACCAAAACTTCAAACGTTTCCAGACAATACGAGATACCAAAGTTCTTGAAAAATGTGTCCATAATTGTTTTTTCAAGTGTTGTATGTATTAGGCACAACCCAGCGAAATTTGTGTATTTCTGTTGCCAAATATCGGTTTATGTTTCCGTCATGGTTCATCCTCCTGTTTATCCAAGAGCTTTTTATCCAACCCGGATCTTTAATGCTCGAGTAGAACTGTTGTTACTGTCCAAACATTTTCAAGTTTAATGGTTTCCAAAAAGTCTCATCCAAACCAAGTCTCTGGGAACAGCTGAAACTCTTTGGACTCAAGAACAAAACTCCATAAAAACAGTGAAAAAGCAGCTTTATCTGCGCCAAATATTCACATTTTTGGTCTTTGTTAAGCAGGAATATTGTGTTCTTCAAATCAATCATTCTCTCAAAGAATAACATCTGAAACAAATTGTTGATAAAGGAAGTTATTTATGTTTTCTTTGTGACAGCTCTCAGACATTTGTTAAACTAAATATCAATGAACTTCTTTACCCGCTGCTCCAAACAGGAAGTGACCCTGGCTCCTCTTCACTTACTCTGGAATATTGTTTTTAGCCTCGGCATTTTGGTCTTAAAACGTTCGTATTGACCTTCTCTACATGACCGTGGGGTTTTATTTCACTGTTTTGTCCATTCATACATTTCTGTGCCTAAAATTTGCTCCCATTTTCAACATTTTGTCTGTATCTCCATCCAAGAATCGAGATGTTTCTTCAAATAAATGAAGAAGTGAAGGATGTTTCTGAAATATTGGAAAAATCTTCCCGAAAGATCTTAATTTTATCTTCAAAATCTTCACTAAAGCATGTTTTTCCAGCAGCTTTGGATTCTAGTTAAACATTTTTGAACATTTTTGCATAAATGAAGTGGCAACAGGTGATCTCCATCCAAGAATCAAGATGTTTCCTCAAATAACTGAAAAAGTGAAGGATGTTTCTGAGACATTAGCTTCAGAATCCACCTGTTAGTTTGAGTTAGAAGTGTAAAGAGCCAGTCTGATGAACGGCTCTTCCAAACGAATGGATCCAAAAGATTTAGATCCTGTCAAAGAGCTGAAAATCTTCCCGAAAGATCTCAATTTTATCTTCAAAATCTTCACTAAAACATGTTTTTCCAGCAGCTTTGGATTCTAGTTAAACATTTTTGAACATTTTTGCATAAATGAAGTGGAAACAGGTGATCTCCATCCAAGAATCAAGATGTTTCCTCAAGTAACTGAACAGCTCTTCCAAATGAATGGATCCAAAAGATTCGTATTCCATCCATTAAGTTCCACTTGTTTAAGTTCATTGGTCTGTATCTTCACTTTAAAAATCTTCATGAAAGATCTCAGTTTTATCTTTTTATCTGTTTTTCCAGCAGCTTTGATTCTAGTTAAACATTTTTGAACATTTTTGCATAAATGAAGTGGAAACAGGTGATCTCCATCCAAGAATCGAGATGTTTCCTCAAATAACTGAAGAAGTGAAGGATGTTTCTGAGATATTAGCTTCAGAATCCACATGTTAGTTTGATTTAGAAGCTCCGAACATGTAAAAGAGCCAGTCTGATGAACGGCTCTTCCAAATGAATGGATCCAAAAGATTCGTATCCCATAAAAGAGCCGAAAGTTTCCACTTGTTTAAGTTCATTGGTCTGTATCTCCGCTTTAAAAATCTTCCCGAAAGATCTCAATTTTATCTTCAAAATCAACATTAAAACCTGTTTTTTCCAGCAGCTTTGGATTCTAGTTAAACATTTTTGAACGTTTTTGTGTAAATGAAGTGGCAACAGGTGATCTCCATCCAAGAATTGAGATGTTTCCTCAAATAACTGAAGAAGTGAAGGATGTTTCTGAGATATTCGCTTCAGAATCCACCTGTTAGTTTGAGTTTGAAGCTCTGAATGTGACAGAACGAGCCTGATTTTCTCTTCGATTTGAAAACAGAACCTCCGGAGCAGATTTTCAGGTTGGTGATTGCCCGTCTGAACGATCCGCCGCCGTTTCATTAATTCGTCTTCGGGGGCTGGACAAAAGCTCCGTTCAGAGGAAGTGGAGCTGTTTCCAAACTGTGCCTCTGAACAATAAAGTGTGTTAATGTTTTGTGACAGGCTCCATTACTCTTTTTTCTCCACAATGGCGCCGCACACAGCAAAGCCCCAAAGAGCCTCTGATGAATAAAACATGAGCCAGATACCGGCTCCTCTATCTCCTCTTTTTACTCTTTTTCCTTTTGCTCTCTTCTCTCGCTCACAGTCACAGCAGACAGACGTCTCTTCTCTTTCTCCCGTCATATCCATCTGATCTCTCTCCCTCTCTTCCATAAAATCCTCTTCTCTCTCTCTCTCTCTTTTTCTCTCTCTCTCTGTCTTTCTCTCTCTCTCCATACCTCTTCTCTCTCTCTCCATCTCTCTCTCTCTTTATACCCTCCATTCTCTCTTTGTTCCTCTCTCTCCCCATACCCACCTATCCTCTCTCTCTCTCTCTCTCTCTCTCTCTCTCCCTCTTCTCTCTTTCTCTCTCTATATATCTACCACTTCTCTCTCTCTCCATACCCTTCTTTCTCTCTCTCTCTCTCTCT
>JACN01088909.1:0-12355 GCA_000787155.1 Scartelaos histophorus | reverse complement strand
ATATAATATATTTAGATAATAAACGTAAGTCCTGACCTTTAAAGTAACGCAGATGACATTGAGAGCTTCCTTAATCTGAGCATGTTGAGTGCCATGAGCCAACTCTTCACACAACCAGATGCCCAGACTGCACAAAGCCACACACCTACAAAATGATCAAACAAATGAAGCAAGCACAGGTTAATATAACTGATCTCAATACATTTTTAATAAACATAGTAGTAATTTTGTACAAATTAAAGTACAAAAGTACATCTTACCTAGCTGGAGCAGAGGGCTCATCTCTTGCAGATGTTAAAATTGTTTTGATTATGTGTTCCTAAATACATAAAGGATAAAACGTGAAGATTAAAAACTAGATATTCATATCATTATTAGTGTAAAAAAGGTATGAGATGAAGATAATAAGCCAGCAAACACATTCAACCATGGTGTTGCTAAGTTGGTGCTAATGACCACATACGGATTCTTACCAAGTTTCTACCTTACAAAAAATAGTGGCAGGCCTGAGATACAGCCGTGCATGTCAATATACTGTTTACAGAGCAAAAACAACAACAGCAGTATAACTCCCATAGCTCTGGATGGTTACATGAATTGATGATGAGACATTAACCTATTAGTGTGCTTTAGAGAGACTGGGGCTGGTCTGAGTGTCCATCAAAATGACAACATTTTCTGTTGACTTAACTACTGGCGTTTTACCTTAACATCTGGAAACTTGGTGATCACTACATCAGCTGTGGTTGGATGTAGGGCTGGAAGTTCTCCATAGAAGTTAGGAAAACAAACAAGAGATCCAAGGAGGATCTGAGCCTCCACTCTGGGAGCCTAAATTGTAAACATAGATAGGACATTTCGATACCGTTTGAAGAAGCGTTAAATATTCTTATGAATGTATTAAAATAGTCATTAAAATGCAATATGCAAATACATTTAATGATGAGCAGGCAGTAACTCTAGACGCTGCAATAATGAAGTCAATGATCAACATGGTGGCTCCAGGAAGTCCAATACTGAAGAACCTTGGGCTACAGTGCTTTATAATGGTATTCACAATGTCCTGCATTGGAAGAGGTTGAAATATGTCAAACTCCTGTATGAGATGCACTGTAGAAGTAAACATAACTTGCTCTAAATTATATGTTTATTTATTATTATTTATTTACATAAATCACAACTATCCCTTGTTGAATGTAAATAAACATTAGATAAAAAAATATATATTATAATCATTATGTTGTACAGAGTACCCAGCAATTGTAGTATAGTTGTACAAAAATACCTGGTCTTGATGTTGCAATCCGTGATGCATAATGTTGTAAAAATGTGTGACAAAGTCTGTATTTGGAGAAACGTCCTGTCGCCTTTTCATAATTCTGCAGATGAGTTTGTAGGCATGAAGCTTTCCTTGTTTGTAGCGCTCTGTTAGCATGGTGGCCTGCAACAATAAAGAAGTTTACTGGTACAGATATCTGTTTGTCAACTATATATTTATATGCTTAACATTCCTTCTACCTTGAAAAGCCAAGGTGTGAGAATCCTCAGAGGTGGAATTAACACAGGTGGTGGGGGAGACGACTGGTTGTCCAGAGAAATTCCTAAATTATCTCTTATCTAAAAAGTAGTAAAGTAAAGAAGTAAAGACAATGCAAATTGCAAGAAATTATACCATTTTAAAAATCTATACGTCTGTACATACCTTGGCAAGACTTTGCCAAAGTTCACACAAATAATCAAAGACCTGAGCATGGATCTCTGGGTCTTTGATACCATTGACATCTCCGAGGATACCCAGCATTCGCCTCCACATTACCGTGGCAACATCAGCATGCCACCCAGTTAAAGAGCCACCTGCCATCACACTGCAGTCTTCACTCGGAAACTCACTGGTTTCTACTCAGAAAGAAAGAAAAAAAAAACCATAAAATTACAAACGTTCAAATGTTGGTAGTGTTGAATCATTTTTATTTTTTTATTTTTTTTTAAAGGATCTACACAGGGGTCTAAAAATAATAACTATATTCATTAAGGGCAGAATTAATTGGACTAATTGTGATTGCAATAGAATATTGTCAAAACTGTTTTGGATAAAATCCTCTCTATAAAGGATTACTCCTCAAGTTGAAAATTGAATAATTCATGAAAATAATATTTAGACCCATTCCTTAATAATATTAATTTATAATTTGTCTTTTGTATATTTTACTAGTATTACCAAGGTCATCTGGTGTTTGAAGGACAGAATTGTGGAGCTTTTGGTCGAGCTGCAGGTGTGTATGCGAGTGGGAACGCGAGTGATCAGTGTGCTCTGTGGTCATTGTGGCAGGAGAAGGTGTCTGGGAACGAGAACCTCCAAGAGAATGCATGGGAGATGCACTCTCTGAACCTAAACATAAAAATTATGTGGAATTATATCAGGTCAATGTGCTTACGCATGTCAAGAATTTAAGGAGTAACCTACCAGTAACAGTGACTGTGTGACTTAGGCTACTTGTCTCAGAGTCAATGTGGAGCGTAGTCAGGCTGGCAACTTCGTGTTCTTCACTGGCCACACCCCCTCCTAAACTGTCCTGGTCCAATGAGCTTCCTCTACCTCCTCCTCCAGGCCCCGTTGCACCTCCTCCACAGGATTCTGAGCTAAAAGTAAAATCTAACAAATAGAATGTGTTTAGCAGAATTAAGTTCATGTTCGTTATACATTACATCAGATGGCCCGCATGTGAATATTTCTTACTGTCAAACTTGCACGTTGAATACTGAAAAGCGTTGAAAGAATCTGACTGGCTGTCTGAGCTGATGACATCTGAACCACTGGCACTGGCAGGGGAGGTCCACTCAGAAGGAACTCCTGGATCATCTATGGGCCTGGGATCGTCCGAGGGTCTAGATCCTGGACTTTGAGTGGCTTCAAGGAGTTCGGGCAAATCCCTAGGGACCTCCAGACTGCCTGGGCTGCTGCCACGTCGACCCTGAGGGATGGAGAGGAAAACTATAGTTTGATAAACAGTAAAACTAGATTCAGTGCATGGAAACAATTTATATTTTTTTAAGTGCTACACTGACCGAACTTCCTTTGGCCCGTAGTCTTTCCTGGATAAACTCATCCATGAGGTCTGAGAAGTTGGGATTGCTACTTCCGACATCAGTGGAGACAGGACGGGCCTTTGGGACCACCTCCTCTTTGTTTGCTATCCAGACAAAAAAAAACACATTTTAAAAATAAAATTAAAAGCAGAAAAGGCAATGACATGGACTGAGGGAAAAGTACACACACAAACAGACACACACACACACACACACGCACACACACACAAACAAAAATTATGGACATGTAGACACAAAAAGATTCAATGGAAAACACCAATGACAACCACACAAAAAGCAAAAATACAGTATGAACATTTAGTTATTTGAGTCTGATTTGATCATTTAAAGTTCATCAAAATAACAGTCTTATTCAGGCATTAGTCATTTGTTATTAGAAATAAAACTCAAATTCAAAATTATGCTGTCTTGTCATGTAATACAAATTGCATGATTATAAAAACACACCCACTATCAAATTAACAAGAAGTCCAAAAGCCTGATGTGAATGTACTGCAAATGCTACGGTTAGAGTGATGTTAAAAAGCCCCGCAGTTAGCAAGCATATCAAAATACACAGAAAAAGCAGTGCAGGAGTTATTTTACACCATGCTCACAGACAGACACACAAGACCAATGAGAAAGTGACAACACCTTGTTTGGTCCAAACAAGCAGCATACCAAAGGCCAGTATTAGTGGAGCAATGTTACTATGGATGATACAGTAGTGAAGGCAATGAGGTCCAGTTTGATTACAGAAACATCTTTGTTGCGGTTAATAGTATGAGTTATGGACTTGTTTGAGTTGTTGTGAGGGCATTTTATAAATGAAAGTGTAGGTGAAAGCCAATACTTACTACTTAAATTTTACAGCAGCACAGAAAAGTTTAAGTGTTTGCTGCCCTCTAGTGGACAATTTGTTATGTTACGTGGATGTCCCCAAGTATTAAATTAACTTGAATTAATTTAAAACAATTGTATTTTTATGATGTACATTATTACTTGTGTTGATTACAGTTCTGTATTTTACTTTTAGACGTGGAAGACATTTGAGGAATTTAGGTGCAGGCAACTTTCTTCTGAGGGACTTAAACGGCTGAAATCCAGGGAAGAGGCGGATGAGGCCGCATGCAACTTCAAGGAGAAAAGAGGAAGAGGTGGAGGGTGGAAGAAAAAAATGTTAAAATCCCAAAGCCGGTACAAGTAATTGAAAAGAAGGATGGGAGGCCTCTAAATATAAGAAAAGGGTGGGAGTAGGAGGGATCCATAAAAAGGAGGCAGGCTGTAGCTACGTTTAAGAGAAAACACGTCAACAGTTTACATTTCAGTCCAGCAGCAAGATGATGAGTTTCAGCCAAAAATATCATTCCATCAGAACAAACCAGTTAAAAACAGCCAAAAAGAAAAAGAGTTGGTGTTTGTGTTTGGGTGAGTACATTTCTTTTCCAGTTAATGGCTGAACTTTTAAAGGTGATGTGTCCATTGTAAGAAGTCTTTGGTCACAATCCTCACCTGGAGTGGCCGTCTTTCTTCCAAAGTAGCCCAGGACATGGGAGTAGAGATCCTTTAGCGACGCATCACCCATAGTGGCTTTGGCCTGTCGCTGAGGCGACGAGCCCTGAGATGAGCCCTGACCACGAGGGCGGGGCTTAGACGACAGAGCATGAACAACACTCTTATAAACACCACCGAGAATAGCTCCTTGGTGATGGCGTGAGACAGTGCCGGGCTCCTGGGAGCGTGAGCGAGACGCTCGCGATCGCAAGGCCGAACGTCCTAAACGGCCACGCACCCCTGATGACACGCTGGTGCTGCTAGATAACTCTGAATGTGCCTCAGAGCTCACTTTGGTTCCCAGTGCAGGGCACTGTTGTCGGTCCTTGTCCCCTCCAGGTCCAGTTCTGTGATGCCCTGCTCCCTCAGCTCGCTCAGTCCCTGCTCCAGCTCTGTCATGGGCCCCTATTTTGTGGCTAATACCAGCCATAGACACAAACTTACCTGCTCCTCCTGAACCCAGCCTTCCTGACCCGGACACATGCCTGTCTCCAGCCGAGTGACTATGAGTGTGGAAGTGGCTGAGGCGTCGCAGCCTTGCTTTCCAATGTGCCTCTTTACTCTCAAGAGGATTGTGAAATTGGACAGACTCAGTAGAGGGCCGAAAGCTCACATGAACACCCCCACAGTGATGCACTTTGGCACCCCGTTTCTTTTCTACAGATTCAGTGAACTCAGTACTAGATTCTACACTGTTGGGGTCTTGGGATCCCTCATTTGGGTCCTCATCCTCTTTCCCAGAGTCTTCCATAAAAATACTTTTCAGTGTATTGTCTCCCTTTTTTTCTTTGTTTCCTATATGTCTTTCTAAACTTGCACTACTCCTAACTCTGGGTGATGGACACTGCAGCTCCAAACATTCATAAATGCTTCTCTGATCTGTTTCAATATCCTCAGCAGAATCTACACTGCTGTGTCTAACACCTTTGATTGCATGCCTGCCGTCACGACCAGGCTGAGCTTGGGTCACTTGACTAACTTCTCCCATCTGCCCTGCACATTCAACTTCTGCTCTTACTATGCCAGTTTCCACAGGTAGAGTTGCATTGTTTTCTAGTGTATCAACAAAGCAGTTCCTGTCCCCTTCTTCCATTGTGTTTTCACTTCCCTTATTATTGAGGTAGTCTCGTATAGAGGAAAACAAATCATCTTCTAAGCCAGTTCCCTCTTCACTGTCCTCTGCATCCGCTTCTCTTTCAGCACAAAAATTAAAGGCAGAATCCCAGTCCTTTGCCCAATCAGAACTTGAATCGTGACTTTTGGAACCAGCCTGCTCCCACATATGATTACATAAACTATCATCATCTTGTTTGTCTGTAACTACATCATTGGGAAAGGTAATCGGGGAGGCAAAAGGAGAGGAGGGTGAGTGTGGTGGAGCCATGTGGCTATTGGCTGAAAGTAAGGAAGTAGCTGTGAGGTGCTCGTGAGGAGGATTCAGGTTTGAACAGGCATCCATTTCTGGCTCTTCACCTTTGACCCGTTCTGCGATGAAGGGCTCCATGATGTCTGATGCACTGCTACTTCGTGCCAGAGTAGAAGGAGGTGGGCCATCCAGGTCACATGCCACGCCCTGGAAGACTTCACCACAGGACACTGGAGGGGTCTCATCACTTTGGGAAGAGTGGCGCATACGAGTAGTCCTGCTGCTCAGTGTGATTGGAGGGTCTTCCAGATCTGAATGAAAAAGGAGGATGGAGTTGCAAATAAAAGAATACGTACTAAGAAGTCAAAGTGAAATCTAGACACCTAATCAATAGACCAATACAGGAAACAAGTTTAAAGATGGATACACTTACCTGTTGGCTATTATAGCATACTAAAAATAATTAAATTATAACAAACTGAAATTGAAAGAAAATAACAGCCCTACCCAATCCAGCAACATGCATAAATAACATATGTGACTTATTTTTGGTGAGTTTTAGTAAAAATTTAACATGCATGTTGTTTTGTAAAGATGACAAAGGCACTCATCCAGTGCAGTGACATAACAGCAGGCAGATGAGCAGTGCAAAGATAGTGTACCTGCTAACTGGTCAGCAAGGGGGGGTAAAAAGGGGTGGTGGTGGTGAAGGAGAACAGGAAGAGGCGGAGCCAGAGCAGGAGCACTCTTGGCACTGCGGATAAAGGCTGAGGAGAGCAGAGAGTCCCCAGTAGAACAGCTACGCAGGGCTAAGAAAGGAGGAAGACAAGACAGAAGCAAGAAAGATAAGCACAGAAGAGTACAGAAGAGCAGAAATTGAGAGAGGTAAAGAAGAAAAAGATATCAGAGGATTTAAAAGGTTTTGAAAGAAGGAACGTATTAGAATACAAGATATGTTTAGAGAAAGGGCAGAAGACTGTGCTTTCTGAGGGTTGGCATAGGCAGTGAGAAGGTGAGACTGTATTGGAAAAAACACTAATAAATTATTATGATTATTATATACAACAATAACATTATAAGTATAAGTACTTTTCCAAATAGGGAAGGTATTTGTTTAGAACCACTCAAAATCATCAAAATCACCCACATAGATGTACTAACCTACAGTCTTCTGACGGACTATACTCCGCGCCTTTTCGATCCCAGGTGAGCCAGCAGTGGTAGCACTCCTCTGTCTCATAGCTGCAGCTTGGCCTGGTTGATCTCTGCTCCAACCTTTAGAGAAGGACCGGTCAACAATTTGCCGCTGGGTCTCTGCACTGATACCTGTGGTGAAAGGTTTGTTCAAAAAAGGACATACTGTTGATATTAGTCATTTGACTTTATTAGGTATATATTTAGTGTAAATAGAATCCATGGTAGAATACATGGCAAAAGGAAAATAAATTTGTCAACTGGACAAAAGTTATTATTTGATCAAATATGTTTCACAGCTCATCCAAGCTGCTTCTTCAGTTCTGGTCCGAATGTTGGAAAAACACAGTCTTATATCTGCCTGCAGATCTGTGTTGATACATCCTCTTGGTTGTTTTGTTTCTCCAATGTAGCGCTCACTGCAGTCTTCACTGCACTGAATGGAGTAGACCACATTGCTTTGTTTGTGGCTCTGAGTTTTGTCCTTAGGGTGGACCAGTTTCTGTCTTAACGTGTTAGTGGGTTTGAAGTAGATGGGGATTTAATATTGTCTGAAAATCCTCTGTAGTTTTTCAGAAACACCGGCCACGTAAGAAATGGTTACGCCTTTTTTCCTGGGTTCTGATTCCTTGTTGTCATGTTTTATGGCTCTTTTTGTTTTGTTGAAAGCCCATTTAGGGTATCCACAAACAGAGAGGGCTTTCTGCACGTGTCAAGCAACTCCAATTTGTTAGTTTCTATGCAATTACATTGTATTTAGCTCCTCCCTGCAGGCAGATATAAGACTGTGTTTTTCCAGCATTCTGACCAGAACTGAAGAATCAGCTTGGATGAGCTGCCAAATGTATTCGACCAAATAACTTTTGTCCAGTTGAATTTATTTTCCTTTTGCCATGTAAATAATTTATTTAATTTCAACTGACCTTTTCCTTTATGTTTCTTCTGTTTTTGTTCACTCAGTTTGTCCAAAGGCAATTCATTTAGATCTACACTGTAAAGGTTCCTGGCCAACACCTGAACAAAACAAAAATAATTATTTGGATTGGTTTCGTCTCAGTGTGTAGTACATTTAGGCCTTCACATAAATGTTATATTATTTCATTACATGGCCAGAAACTGTATGTCAAACAGACAAAACGGTTACATCCATTATATTAAAACTTTTATTGTGTTTAATCTTTAGGAAGTGGGTCTTGTACCTTGGTAAGCGTTTCCATTGTGAGGGACCACTCAGTGACAAGCTCCTCCCAGCAGGTCAAAGACGAGAGCACAGAGAGAAGATCATCCCACAGATCTCTACTTATGTACACATTTAGATTTCCCTTAATCCAGGCGACAATCAGTGTCTGCAATAATAAAAATTAATAAAGCAATAGCAATCTTTAGCACCTGCAACAAAAATTGCTGTAAAAAATGCACCTGAAATATTGGTCCTGCCAATCTTCCTGACAGTGTGTTATTCTTTTTGCCTTGAGGCATAATGGATGGAGGCCTCTTCATCACTGACTCTGTTACTCTCAGCAAAACCAACAATATTTGTTCCCTGTGAAGTAATACATGGAATTAAGACAAAAAAACATACTGAAACTTATTTAAATGTACCCAACAAAATTCATACCATGTTTTCTGGTCCATGGTTTCATGCATGACAAGACTGCGGTAAATGTTTAGCACTCGTTTGCACATGTCCACATGCTCCTCCAAAAGGATCTTAATGTCGTTGGCTGGCTCCAGGAGAAACACGTTTGATGAGTGGGTTATAAACACCTGTTAGAGATGAGAAACCATCAGAGATACAAAATGTATTTAAAGGATTGAACAGATCTTGACTTTTAAAGAGACTTATTATCCTAAAAAATCTCCACTTTAATGAGCTTGCTATAACTGCGTTGCCTCATATTTAGCTTAATCACAACTTATTATGAGTTATTTTAGATAATAATACATAAAAATTACAATCTGCTTGCTATGCTAAAATGACATTATAAAGGTGATGAGCCTTATCAGTTCTGCAGTTTGGAACACAAAGTCAGTGATCCCATTTCGATTATTAAGCTATTCTGGATCAATATCGCAGTTAAAGGAAACAAAAAGTAAAATGAGTAACAATGGTCTTATTTAACCATTACCTGAAGGGTGGTTTGAATCCCAGCATGAACACTATACTCCAACAATTCACTGTCAACATCTTTGCTTCCCTGAAAGAGGTTAATAAAACTGCATAAACATATTGTACTTGTGACATAAATGCACTGCTTGTGAAATTATGCAAGTCATTTCATTCATCTAGATTCTACCTCATCCTCATTTTCTCTTGAATCACGATCGGTAGGATAGGGGCCTTCTTCTGGATCCTTCATAAATACTGGCTTATCCTCCATTGAGATCCACTCTTGGTAAACACGCACTACTTTACGCATAGCTGCAGCCTCACACATGGGGAGGAGGAAGGCCTGTGATAAATAAGAGAAAAAATACATCAATATGAAATAGAAAAATAAAATGAATCACTGAATACCTGTAATACCTGTCTGAATATTTCTGTAATAAAGTTGACATTGGTTCGAGAGCTTGTCAGCACTCTCCTCACCACCTCCATGTCAGTTAATTGCTCCTCATCCATGGAGCACAGGGAGGAGGAGCTGGGTTCCCTCTCAGTCAGTGTAGATGTGTTGGAGTGGCTTTGCTCGGGTTCACCCCCAAGCCCAGCTCCCATGACCTCCCCTCGAATGCCTCCTGGCCCTAAAGAAGGACCACTCACTTCCAGATGGTTGTCAGATCGAATCCCACCTCCGCCACTTTCATCTGAGCCAATTGCAGTGCGAGCTGCTAATCCTGCGGCTGCTCGCTACAAGGAAATACATGTACAGTTAAAAAAGAAAGTCTTGTTCACTTTTCTTTTTTTTTTTGTGATATTTTTACTTGAATATTCTTGGGCACATGTTCTCCTTCTATTCCTGGGATTTGAGTCTGGGTGTTGGGTCGTGGTTCAAGCCAAAAGGACACCAACCAACGGATAAAGATGACTCTGGCCTGGAGGAAACTCTCCTTGGTGCAATAGATTGTCTCGCCACCATCTTGTTCTTTGCGCACTACAGTGTAGTAAGGTTTAGTGCGCATTGGTGGCACATCTGAAAGAACAAAAATTAAAATGAGCATTTAAACTTGACTTCATATTACTCAAATTAGGTTATTTACCAAGTAAAGGGTTATATAGATTGGTCTCAGTGGCAAAGTTGGGGAAGATATGAGGAAGGTAAAACTTTCTGAAATATCCAAAAAGAAAGCTGAAACCACGCTCATGGTTCTCCTTACTTCTCCACTCAAGCGATTTGGCCTGGTACAAAAATGCAAACAAACAAAACAGTCTATGTTATAAAGAGAAGAACATACAGACAATAGGGTCAAGTGGAGAAGAGCACCATTGTTTAATTGAAGAATGCGTTAGTGTCTGTCTGAGTGCATGCATGTGCATGCGATCTCAGGGGAAATGCCAGAGCTGTCAGTTTGAAATGCCAGTTTGTCAGTGAAGTGTTACTTCAGCATAATAAATAATGCAGCATAAGCTGGTTAAATGAAAGTTTAGATGCACAGCAAATAATGAACAGACACCGTACCTGGGTCTCCCATTAGTGCCATTAGTTGTGTTAGTTAGAAAAATTGATAATACCTGGTTTACCATGTATTTGAGCAGAGCTTCTAAAAAATAAGATGTGAGGTCTTCATGGTTCTTGTCACCTGACTGCGGAGGAACCAATGGAGTTATTTCTTCTGGGGTAACTTGAGCTGAAAAAGTGGATTTTTGAATCAAAATGGTTTTATTCATTGCAAAAGGTTATTCTTGTTCATAAACAAAATACATATAATTTTTGAATTAACTAACTCTCTGTCAAGCTCAGTGGGGGGTTGATCAAAGTGTCCAGAGTGCGTGGGGTCCCATGGAGGAGTGGAGCTGGAAAACCAGGAATCAAACAAGCAAACATGCAGAGCTGCTCTCGCTCGGCATTGCTCTGTAAAGCCTGCATCCATAACAGAAACAACCGCACACCCTCTCGGCGGATCTGCATAACAAGACAAATAGTGGAAAGATGAAGACATTTTTACAAGAAGAAAAAAATATATAACTCACAGAATCCTGAACACTGTACCTTCAGAGAGTTTCCAGTATGCAGGAGTTTTTTGAGGATGAGTCCTAAATGACAAGGTTCATTATAAGAAAGTTTTTTATAAGGTTAATTATAAGAATGTTTTTGTATAAAAAGGTAAAAGGTATAAAAAAGGTTTTGGTAAAAGATAAGTGTAAAATTACACAACAGAACTGAATAGTTGTTTATTAACCTTAAATATTTAAATGAGTATAAAATATGTTGTGCTTGTTACCAATGCTGTGGAACTGCCATCTGTTCTGGATTCTCTCAGGAAGGAGTTGAAGGATTTTCTAAAGTAATATAATAATAATTAGTGAATCTAAAAACAGCATGCTGCATTAAAGTGAGAAATGAAAGAAAGATGAGCTAGCTCTGATATCTTATCAAAGCTTCAACACCCACATTCTGAGCTGAATGCCACAAATGTTATTAGTCTAAGGTCAATCTTTAACAAGAAGGATGTACAGTTTTAAGTTTTAATTACCTCAAAAATGAAGAGAATTGAGTCTAGCTCTTCTCTCTGTGACTTGTGACCTGAAACAAAAGATTAAGTTTAAGAAAGTCCAGTATTTTTTCACTTCTCAGATTTGACAAATGAAACTTACCTTTTTGTTTAAGGCTCACTTCTATGGTTACAAAGTTTTCAAAGAATACATAGTAGATATGCGAGTAGTTTACATCAAAGAAATGCTTCAAATCTGATGCTTCTGCGTTTTCTGAAAAGTGAGAAAAAAAAGTTCTAAATAAAATAATACATTTGTTCTACATTGTTTTTTGAAGATACTCAGAATCACTTTTCATTTAATGATTAATCATTCACTCATTCTTCACACTATAATGGTAGTAAGCCACTATGTCACAGCTGCCATAGACAAGGCTGTCATTCTGTGCTGAATGCTTCAGACAATCATATTTATCATATTTAGGCAAAGTCAATTACACAACCTTTGTTAAATACTGTAATAGACTCACAATGTTTGTTTATTTTTATATATATATATATATA